>JAFMSR010000021.1:1133431-1265178 GCA_022818135.1 Saxidomus purpurata | reverse complement strand
ATTGCGATCTGCGGACTTACGAGGGCTTTTATAAGACACTTTATGAGAATCGTAAACATTGTCGCAAGAAACGGGTCTCGCAAATACCTCGTAAGATACGATTTTTGATAAGACGGACCCCATGTCTGTTTATGTGAGAAAGTTTCTTACGGAGGAAAGGAGTCTAGTACTGGTTCGGTCCAGGAACGATGGATAGGTAAACTGCCCGTCTGTTAAAATTACCAAAACGCGGTTGGAAAAGGCGTTAAACTCCTACAACAACAATTTAATTATTTTACGTTGTAATATTGTTTTTCTTTTCGTTATTTTCTATTGCCAAAAATCTGTTCAATAAGCAATATAAGTTATGAAGGATCTATAGACTACTGCATTGGCACATAAAAGCTGTGTTAAGGACCACCGAATACGATGGCGTTTAAACAAAAATCCACGTCATCTTAGACCAATTTAAACTGTAAAAATAGTGCACTCTGTTACAAGTAATTCACCTTTAACATTATGAATGAACCACATATCGCAAATCGTCTTCGTAAGCCAAATCTTTACTTGGGGATAATCTCAAACGGTACGGAAAACTTTTTAACGAATCTATTCAAGCATCTATCTGTCAGTACCAAATTATATTTGAAAGACAACGTGTCTCTTGTAAAGTTTTAAACATCATGTGAGAAGTTTATAAGTTAGAGAAAAATGAAAGGTAGAAACCCATTTTAGCCTTGAAATAACCCCTCTGCGTGTCTGTCGATAAACTACGTTTTACAGTTAGGTACAATAATCATACTTCCGGGTGTCTTGTTTCTAATTACATATTCTTTTTTTAGAATAGAAATTTTAAGGTTATTCCCCGATGAATGTGCCAAAGTGAGTGTTTTGAATTACCTATGGAGCGCCGCGACTGTCTTGTATTGAAAAAAAAAAGTTTAGTTTAACGGGTACGTTTTCATGTTAGACTGACATATTGTCGTGTTGTAAACGCCTGTTAAAACCGCGGTAGTGGGTACGTATGTTGTTTTATTCAAATCATTCATTATTTTGTCGACATCTTTAAACATCTGAACTGTTTGTGTTTACGTGTCATATATTTGATTGATATGTACATGTACCCTTAATTGTTACACCAAAATTCAGCTATGTCATAGTGATACGTTATGTCAATTAATACATCACCATGTTACAATACATGTTTAAAACGTTGCCATGCATTAATGAATTAGTTTTAAAACGTTTAGAAAATTTCTATAAAATCCGCAAACATGTACATTTCAACAACTTTGCGTACAACATTATGCAAGCAGGTTATGATGCAGTTTAAGCAGTTTTCTTGCAGTTCGGGTTAAAGTTACTCAATATTCCGAAAGGATGTCATTGAATTAAAAATACCAAAACGTTTGCAAATTAACAGATCATATAGCAGGAAAAAAACAAAAATAATATCAAACAGGGAATGCCACGTACCAAAAACGCAGCCTCCCCAAAACGAGCCCCACAGCACCCAGAAGTGCACACCACCAACACACACACACACGCACACACACACACACACAACACACACACACAACACACACACACACAATCATGTACACACACAAACATACACTACCAACACACACAAGCATACAAAGCAAACACACGAGGACAAAACGAACAATTAACGGAACACAGTGGGGCACCGCCTTGGAACGGTCAGTGGCAAAAACACCACTGGGGAACTTAAACCGGTTTATGGTGCGCACCCAAGGAAGCTATATGGAAGCTTTAAGTGGACACCGGAATGTTCACTCCGTGTAGTCTATGTTCACTTGTTTTACGTCTATTTGTTGACATACAATTTAACAAGACGTCTAAATCATGTCGACTTGATGTCTATTAATGCGATTTGTCGATCAAAGTTTAGACCACAGGGTTATAATAAATGTTCCCTAACCGTAACCCGACATGTTGTTTGTCGTCATCCCTTGATAAACATGTTCTCCAGTAACATGTTATAGTGGTTTGTTGTCCAAACGTTGACCGATATGTCGCATTACTCGACATCAAGCCGACATTTGTTTAGTTGTATGTAAAAGAGTAGACGTAAAACAGGTGCACTTGGACTACATTAAGGGAACATTCCGGTGTCGAATCCTTAACCCTACCGCGACACGTTGTTTGTCATCATCGCTTGATAAACATGTTCTCTTGTACCATGTAACAGTGTTTTGTTGTCCAAGCGTTGACTGACATGTCGCATTACTCGACATCAAGTCGATATATACGATTTAGACGACTTGTTCAGGACGTAAAACAGGTGCACTGGAACTACATTATGTAAACATTCCGGTGTCAACTTGAAAGCTCCATAGGTATACCATGCGTGCACACGTTTTACTATGTGTTGTATTCGGTATCATTCTAGTGGTGTATGCATTATGTTTTGTTTTCTTCGTAGTCATATATTTCTTGAACAAGACGTTGTCTTATTTTCAACGATGTACTTTTGCTGTAAGTATATACTAGAAATGAGTTGTATAAATTCGCACCTTTGAGACATAATGTTCCCGCTATAAGATATCGGTTTATAGGCATAGTTTTACGTTACCCCTATTTCGAAGCACCCCCGGGCGTACATTTTCCGTGTTCAACCAACAATAAAAACATAGTGTAACAAAATAGTAGTAATTGGCCCGAGTTACTTCCCCTTATTTCCAATCCACCATTTGCATTTTAAAGAGAAAGTAGAAAATTAATAATCAAGCCAGGTATTGTTTAAATGTGGGTTTGAGTTTAAAGTAATCATTCATTTAGACTATCTAGTATTTAGAACTACCTACAGGGGTTAATCGTAATTTACATGTGAGCTACATATTGATTGTTTAGTAATAGTTTTAACCTGCCTCATTTATATATGAATTTGATAAAATTGGTTAATCTAATGAATGAGATGTCCCATGCTGGTGTGTATGGTCATTTGTGTGTGGGACAAGTCAAGGTGAGTACTGGTTCTTCCCAGGAAAGATTGTTAAGCAAACTGTCCGCCTGCCATTACCACCGAAACCATATTCCTGCAGGTGCCTAGGTGTCTGAGGAAGTGAACTCGTATAGAATAGAAGATTGGGTCGTAGATGCAGAATGTATGAGATACAACCAGATAGGATACTCACTTGGGACAATGCTACAAATTGCTAGGACTTTAGGACTATAATATCACTGAAACCATATATCTCGCGAGTGCTCGGTATCCGGAGATGGACGTAGGTAATATTAGCTAGCAGCCTGGGTCTAAAGGTATAGTGCAGTGTAAGAGTTTAACAGTGTTGGAGAGATTTTCTCGCGGATGCGTTGGTGTCCGGAGAGACATTAAATTGCTAGGACTGAAGGTTTTTTAATAATATTACTGAAACCATATATCTCACGGGTACTTCGGCGTCCGGAGATGGAAGTATGTATATTAGCTAGCAGTCTGGGTCGTAGAGGTATAGTGTAGTGTAGTGTTTGTAACACATGGTGTAATTGTGTTGGAGAGATTTTCTCGCGGATGTCTTGTTGTCCGGGGGTACATGTACTATTATAAGGGTTGAGGTAGAAATTATATCGTATAGTTTTGATATAAAGATAGCTTTAATTCCTGTGGGTACTTCGGCGTCCGAGGAGGCGAGGTTTATCTTAGGGTTTATGAAAGTGACTTTAATTTAGGTTGATAGAT
The DNA here is from genome assembly GCA_022818135.1 of Saxidomus purpurata. NCBI lineage: Eukaryota > Metazoa > Mollusca > Bivalvia > Venerida > Veneridae > Saxidomus > Saxidomus purpurata. The sequence goes on along the minus strand of JAFMSR010000021.1, from coordinate 1,261,496 downwards.
AACTTTAATTCCTGCGGGTACTTCGGCATCCGGGGAAGCGAAGCTAATCATAGGACAGTGTAGAATATAGATTCATTTTGATTTAATAGATAATCTTTGAAAGTAACTAATCATTTCTAATAATCATTTGCATCTAATCAATAGGCAAGTAGCCTTGGGAAAATTATATATACACTCAGTTCCAAAAGAAAGTGTGCACTTCTTAATTTTAAATATTTCAATATTTAGCAGACGTATCGGCTTCAATTTTCGCACTCTATATCTCATGTGTATTTGTCAGTGATCGATGGCAAAATCTAAAATTTTATCCAAAATCTAATTTTGGTTACTATCCGTTTATTTTAATCACAGACCTGAAGTTCATTGATAACACATCATGTTGCTGTTGTATTATTTTTTCTTCAAAAACATAGTTTTGCTTGAGACTTTTTGACGAAGTAAAATACAGTGCTTTTAAATTGTATGTAACCAGCTTTGTTTATAACACAGGAATACGTGACACGACCTACTCAGCACTTTAAGCTGCTCGCTCTTTTGGTAAAAAGTGTGAGTCCTTATAGAAACACAGCACATGCACCGCACCAGAGAGTAAGAGTGTATAGTTTGTATGGTTACCATGTAGATGTTCATTTAGGTATGAGAAGCCTAAATCGGTGAAAACCGGAAGCAGGTTATTTTGTCTAGGGAACATGCAGACCTACACTATGTGTTTGATTGCTGATTGGCTGAAAGTAAGTGGATGCATACAAGAAAAATTATTTTGAAGTAATCGCTGGTTGATAGATCATAAATGAAATATGAAGAGAAAAATCTGGATATAAATTATAATCAAAATAGTTGGTATTTGAAAATACTGACATATTTGGTCGGTGACCACTAAAACTGCCACAAAAATGGGGGTGGTGTCATTCATCTCCACTGGCATAAAGTATTGGATCACATGTATAAATTTTGTTATTTTTATGTGGGACTAGGATGATTCTACAAAATAAAGTTCATTTCAGCAGTCGGTGAGATTTTGGGTAGTCGCACCGGAAGAAAACCTTATAATGTAAGTCTATGGAAATGTATTTAGGCGTCTCATACCTAAATATAGCACAGAGAACGATGCTTCTGTGTGTCCCCGAGTTCATTTTAGACCTTGTTTTGTATTGAAAATAGCTAATTTGGTAACAGATATATTGTACGGAGGTCTGGAAGGAAACAACACAGCTTTTCTGATATTTTTTATGGAAATAAAGGTTCAAAATGTACCCCTCAGTCAGATTTAGGGGATTATAACTGTTTGATTTTGTTGTGCACATATGAATACGGAGTGTAGAGATGTCAGCGTAAATCTGAATTTATTACTAGATGAGTTTTTAGTCTAGAGTACAGGTATGGGTACAAAGTTTCAATATACGGGACCAGCAGTGGAGAAAATGCTGAAAAGAAATGTGCAAGGGCAGATAACATGTTGCCAATAGAAGCGTGAAATGTGGTTTATAATTCATAAATGATAATTTACAAAGTATATTCCCGAGCTATTTATGTTCGGATTTTAGTAGGTACTGTGATTTTATTGGTGAAATTTTGTTATTTAGACCTGTAACTGAATCTCAGAATAACTAGACGGGTAAATACCTCCTAAATAGCTACTGTTTTAGTAAATGATTTGAGTCACCTTATGATTCTAGAGCTGTAAACATACCAAACAAGTATACTGTTGTAATTAAAATGTGTTATATAGATCTAGTCGCCATGAAATTGCGTGAAAACAGTGTTAGCATTGTAATTTAACAAAAATCGACGTAATTCTTATCACAAAATGTGACAAAATATCCCGGAACACATAGGGAAGGGCAATATAGATCTTGAATTACCTCCCTTTAATTACAAAAACGCCTTAAACCCCAATTTTTGAGAAAATCAGGCCAGTTGTTATAGCAAATTTATTGTTTTTCATTAAATTAAATACGAATTTTGTTAATATGCATCATTTCTTGTCGCTTTTGCAATTAAAGTCTCAGAAATACGAATATTACACTAAAATTGTATAACAAATTACGCTTTTTTGGCCTCAGAGGGATGTATCGCGTAAGTTATCGTCTATTTGAATAGAAATTTCATGCATAGCCGTAACAAGTCGTACTTTAATGAAAAGGTTGCACCTAAGAAGCATATGGTTCTTGACATTTCATGGTACATGTGTTAGAAATTCAAATACTATGCAGATTACTCTTAATTTTTCGCACCCTCAACGTCCATTTAGATGCTTATTTTTTAGTTTTTACTTAACAAGCCTGTTTATACGGTATGCGTATGTATAGCCTTAATTCTATTGTTCTTTTTGATGCAAGTTTTGATTATACCCTGTTTATTAGAACACTATTTTGTGATAAATAAGGCAAATTTCTTCAAAATTTCATATTTTTGGAAGGGGGTGGGGGTAACATAAAATGCCATTGCAGGAAGAGTATATGATGTATCAACCAAATAAACACATATATTTTTTATAGACACTCTGCTCCTTGTCCACTCACATTATCGACTCTGTAAAAAAAAGTCTACATATATGACAACTGATATTGAAGCAATTTGACAAATTATTTCAAAGCTCAGTAGCAGCACACGAAATCGTCTCGACCTGGTCATCACTATGGAGGTATATTTTGCATCGTGATGCTATGCAGATTAAATAAAAGCTATAGTTTGGTTCAGAAATGGTTATTTTATGATTCGAAAGAGTTCTAAGTGCATACAAAAGCAATCGTTTCAGTCTTTAGGTATGAGAAGCCTAAATCGGTGAAAACCGGAAGCAGGTTATTTTGTCTAGGGAACATGCAGACCTACACTATGTGTTTGATTGCTGATTGGCTGAAAGTAAGTGGACGCATACAAGAAAAAATATTTTGAAGTAATCGCTGGTTGATAGATCATAAATGAAATATGAAGAGAAAACATGTGGATATAAATTATAATCAAAATAGTTGGTATTTGAAAATACTGACATATTTGGTCGGTGACCACTAAAACTGCCACAAAAATGGGGGTGGTGTCATTCAGCTCCAAATTACTGGCATAAAGTATTGGATCACATGTATAAATTTTGTTATTTTTATGTGGGACTAGGATGATTCTACAAAATAAAGTTCATTTCAGCAGTCGGTGAGATTTTGGGTAGTCGCACCGGAAGAAAACCTTATAATGTAAGTCTATGGAAATATATTTAGGCGTCTCATACCATCACATTGATGAAGGTAAATATTGTTTATGTAACAATTGTATAATTGTATATTTTAGTTTCAGTAATTCTCATTGTATGAAATACAATGAACAGCACTGGTTTATTAAAACTTGTATACACTGTTAATGGTATTCCTTAATATACTGAAGCGAAAAAGAAACGCAGGGTAATAAACTATGTAATAATATCAAAACGGCTATGTGTAGAAGTATGAAAATCTGTCAGATAATTATCTCGGTCACTGTGCTCATCGACCTAAAATCACTCAAAACCAGTTTAAATAGTAAGTGCATGATATCACTACTTCTACACATAGCCGTTTTGATATTATAACATATTTTGTTACCCTGCGGTGTTTTTTTTTCGCTTCAGTATAGAAAACCTGTCACAAGCAGACATTTAGTACTCTCAGCTTGAGTACTAATCAAACGAACCATATTGTATGTAATGTTTTATCTTAATGATCATGTTAATACTGTACTTTTACTTATTAGTCCTTATGCATTTTTCAGGTCGGTTCATAATCATGGATCAGTATGATCTTAATGGATCATAATCATGGATAAGACTCATGAATATTTAGTATAAGACCGGATACATATTTGGTCTATATTGTGACCCATTTGTTTTCACAACCCGGATTAAGTGTGTACAATAAAGTTGTTATGATAAGATGAACAATAAAGATATATATGGTATAAACAGATCTTTTCTGTTTTGTGACTCACATGGGTTACATATAATTGACCTTAACAATTATAATAGACCGTTTTACAGCGGTTTATCGTCTACTGGATGGGCCATAAAACTTGGTCACGATTGTGGCAGATCACTGAAGATTGCCCAGGGCGGCTGGAGTTTAGGCTGCATGCCGACGCGAGGGCAATAATTTACTTAAATTTAAGATTTTAATGAACATTAAAAATTTTAAATTTTTATGAAAATAACAATTTCGTCCTAAATTGGCTGAAAAAGTGATGCGGCCATGGCTCTCTATTAGTAAACGAGATCAATATATACATAAGATACAATCATGATTTGCTGAATAACGGTGCATAGAATGGCCGAAAAAGAGTTTATGAAGACCGAAAACAACTTTTTTAAAAAAAGAGAATATATAACTTTCTGTACGAAATTGTCCGCACGGAAATGGGGCGGAATTTAATGTGAAAATTCCGCTTAGAAATTCAAATTCTGTCCCAAATCTACAAGTGTTAAAATCCGGGCGGATTCCAGTCGGAATTTTGGAGCGGAATTATGGAACAGAATCCTGGGGCGGAATCCTGGGACAGAATTCTAAGCGGAATTTTTATGGGTAAAACATAATCACAAATTCTGAGCAGGATAACTGTCTGACTGGTACATTTTTGTGTCGCCCTTTCGGAGAAAAGGCGATACATAGGATCGCTTTATCCGTCGGTCCGTCGGATCTAACCTCTAGGCTTTATGAGTTTAGAAAATAAGTTTTCCTGTAAAAGCCTATGTAAAAATAAGTGCCCCAACTGGGCGGGGTCAATTTTGACCCGGGGGTCATAATTTGAACAATCTTGATAGAAGTCCACTACACAATGCCACATGCCAAATATCTAAGCTCTAGGCCTTCCTGTTCTTGAGAAGAAGATTGTTAAAGTTTTTCCTATTTGTTGCCATAGCAACCAGAGTTCTGCATGAAATGGAATAGTTTGAACGATTTTTGTAGAGCTTTTGGTAAGTTTCACCAACATTGACCCAGTGGTTTCAGAGGAGATGTCGTTTGAAGGAAAATGTTAACAGACGTACGACGTACAACGGACGACAGACGGAATGTGATCCTAATAGCTCACTCTGGCACTTTGTGCCAGGTGAGCTAACAAGTGTACAAACATTTAGCAACTTCATTCAAACGTGCATAATTCATTTGAAAAACGTCAATGAAACCATTTTTAAGTAGCATTAAATTAAATATAAGTATGATTTAATCAAGATTTTTTTCAAAGTAAGTCGGTAATAAACCACCTATTTTCCTTGCGGTCACGCCGTAAACCAAAGCAAACTGTTAACACCAACGGACTGTTGAATTATTACCAACATTTATGTGGCGTGTTATGTTCACTACGGTTTCTTAGTTTTTTAATTCTTGAATGATTTTAAATTTCTTGCTCTTAGATGTTGTTGAAATAATTCTCCATAAAGGCCATTTTCTGACGAAGCAATACCCGAATGTCTTTCCGTATCATCAGTATGATCATATGCTGGAAGCGTCTTTGTACCTGCAACGAAACATTTATTAGCTTAATAAAAAACAACCAAACAGATCTGAACAGGCCGTATGTTAGACCCTTCTTCCCAAGCAATTGTAATCGATGTATCAGTCGTGACTTCACATTTTATGTTTGTAGGAGGTTTTATTGATCCTGAAGTTGATAAAAATAGTAATGTTTATTTTATTTCATTAAGCCCCAACTAGACCTACCACTAAACGTGATTAATAACCCTGAAAAACTGCTTTATCAACTGAAGAAGTTAGAAGTAATAGAATACCTTGCAAACAAACTAAAAAAGAGATGTGGTTCTTGGCAATAACTCTGTAATTTGTCAAGATAGAGTTATGGTTCTTGTACACTGCACTTCCTCTCATTGTACTTGACCTTTGTATGAAGTTGTATTGAATTCCAACCAGTAGTTTCCAAGTTATGCTCCGGACAAGGAAACTGCAACGGTCCGTTGACCGCCCGCCCACCAGACCGAACAACCAGCCAAAGTAACGAAGGGCAATAACTCTGTAATAACTTAAGATAGAGTTATGGTTCTTGTACACTGCACGTCCATTCATTGTGTTTGACCATTGTATTAAGTTTTATTGAACTCCAACCAGTAGTTTTCTAGTTATGCTCCGGACAAGGAAAAATAACAAGGGGCAATAACTCTGTAGCAAGTCAATATGGAGTTATGGTTCTTGTGCACTGCACTTCCTCTCAATGTGCTTGACCGTTGAATGAAGTAGTATTGAATTCTAACAAGTAGTTTTCAAGTTGTGCTCCGGACAAGAAAACCGCCTGTCCGCCCGCCCGGTCACCGGGTAACTCCTGTATACCCCCTTAACTTAGTTTCGGGGGTATAAATATCGTAAAATATAATGAAACAAGTGGCAGGAAATTGTCACAAAACCAGGTTTTCATTTTCCAGTCTGCTTGCCGAGCGCAAATGTGTTTTTAAAGTCAGTAGACATACATAATGTGAAAAAGAAACAAAGGTCTTCATCTATATATTACATGTGTAAAAAAGCAAAGGGCCATAATTCAGGCAAAATTGATCCAAACACAAAACCCAGACAATATGCCCAAGGGCACTTGATAACAATACTTCTGTGAGAGTTTGGTTGAAATCCCTTGAGAAATGTAAGAGGAGTTGTGCACAGAAGGAATTGTTTACACCGGCCCACCACCGACGTACCTCAATCTAATCACCAGGATTTTGTTTTCAGAAAACCTGGTTAGTAAGTATTTTTTTCCATATCAAGGAAATATAGAGGATAATTGTTTGCTTCTGTGTAATATGGAATACGACGTCACAATGTCATAAAAGCCTGGATGTCTTTGACGTTGCATTTGTTGAAATCATTCAATGTACTGACTGGGAACCAAATGTGAAAAAACTGTGAAAAATAAAGTTGATACTTTCAACAATTCATTTAACTTCAACAAAAAGCAAAGGGCCATAATTCAGGCAACAATTATATAAAAAAAAGAAACTTGCTCTGTGTGGGGTTTGAACCGCTGGTCTCATGAGATATTTTGTCATCTTACTGTAACAGAATACTCCAAAGTATACAGGACTGATAATCTATTCTAAAAAGAAACAGTAATAACAGAGTATTCTTCCTTTTATAATAACAGAGTTTTCTCCCTGTTATATATACTTAAATAAGGAGACACAAAATTGCTGACGGACAGATGGACGACCAGGAGCATAACATTATATATTCAAAATTCTTTAGTTCACAATTATAGTTCTGTGAAAGTTTGGTTGAAATCCCTTGATAAATGTAGGAGTTGCACACAGAAGAGTATTTCTCTATATATATTACATTATGTGGAAAAAAACAAAGGCCCATAATTCTGTCAAAAATGATCAAATCACAAAACCCCGACAATATGCGCCAGGGCACTTGGTGACAATAATTCTGTGAAAGTTTGGTTGAAATCCCTTGAGAAGTGTAGAAGGAGTTGCGCACAGAAGAATTACATATGTGAAAAAAAAACAAAGGACCATAATTCTGTCAAAAATGACCAAATCAAGAAACCCCTACAATATGCGCCAGGGCACTTCATGACAATACTTCTGTGAAAGTTTGGTTGAAATCCGTTGAGAAATGTAGGAGGAGTTGCACACAGAAGAAATTGTTTACGCCCGCCCACCGACGTACCTCAATCTAATAACCAGGATTTTTCCTTCGGAAAACCTGGTTAAAAAGGAATTACAAATGTATGTACGGGTCATTTATAGGACTATATCAATATGTGACCTGCTTTAAATATCCCGTCTAATTTAGGGTGACTCCTTGTTTTAGTAAGGCAATTTTGAAAATGACCAAGCGTTTGTCCCCGACAGTTTGATTTTAGTTTTCCCTATATAAGCCTATGCAAAATCACGTGACCCCCCTCCCGGGAAGGTTTAATTTAAACCCAGGGGGTCATGATTTGAACAATCTTGTTAAAGGTCCGCAAGGCAATGCTACATTCTAAATATCTTAGTTCTAGGCCTTGTGGTTTCAGAGAAGAGTTTTTCCTATGTAAAAACAAGAGACCCCGGGCAGCCTCTGGATCATTTTTAACCCAGGGGTCATGATTTGAACAAACTTGGCAAAGGTCCACTTGGTAATGCTACATGCCAAATATCTAAGCTCTAAGCCTTGTGGTTTAAAAGAACAAGATTTAATTTTTTTTCCTATATAGTCAATTTTGATCCGGGGGTCATAATTTGAACACTCTTATAAGAGGTCCACTAGACAATGCTACATGCCAAATATCTAAGCTTTAGGCCATAAAATTGTGGTTTCAGAGTTTTAAAAGTTTTTCCTTTTTTTTTGCCATAGCAACCAGAGTTCTGCATGGAATGGAATTCTTTGAACAATTTTGGTAGAGCTTCATGCAAGAAACATCCCTGCACAGTTTCATCAACATTGGCCCAGTGGTTTCAGAGGAGATGTCGTTTGAATCAAAATGTTGACAGATGACGGATTATCATCCATTAGAAAATCTCACCTGGCGGCAGAAAGGAAGTTGTTTCATCAACATCTGACTCTTGGTCTTCATGTTTTGAACTCATTTCCACATCATATTCTTTCTTGAGGGTTTCACCTGTAAAATATAACAATATAAAAGCGCAACTCAAGAAAAAGCGAATGAAAAAGCCACAGTTCGGGTCCGAAAATATTTATCTAAATAGTGTATATTCTTCAGAGGCCTATAGAAACCTAATATATTGAAAGTTTTATAACTTTCTCATGACTTCGCAAGCTAAATTTTATTGTATCGTGTTTCTAAAGCATTATTGTAGTATACCTCACTCTGACATAGTATTCAAAGTACACAAATAAAAACTTCCTTACGATTCTGAATCGCAAACTTGATTCAGATAATTTGATGATTAATTAAACAAGAAGGCCATAATGGCCCTATATCGCTGAAATGAGTACAAGACAGTGCACTTGCCTGGTGGGTGTTGTCAATTTTGACCCAAAGGTATGATTTGAACAAAGTAGATGGAAGACCGCTAGACAATGTTATATACCAAATATCTAAGCTCTAGGCCTTGTAGTTTTAGAAAAGAAGATTTTTAAAGTTTTTTTTCTATACTAAACAACCCCCTTGGCAGGGTTTATTTTGACCCTGGGGGCATGATTTGAACACACTTTGAAGAGGTCAATTAGACACTGTTACACACTAAATATCTAGGCTCTAGTTTTCTCTACAAGTTTTCCTACATACGTCTATGTAAAATAAGTGACCCCCTGGGTTGGGCCATAATTGACCCCAGGGGAATAATTTGAACAAACTTGGAAGATGTCAACTAGACACTATTACACACTTAATATCTAAGCTCTAGACCTTGTGGTTTCTAAGAACAATATTTTTAAAGGTTTAACTATATTTTTCTTTGTCAAACAGTCGACCCCTTGGGCGGAGCCAATATTGACTCAAGGGGCATGATTTGAACAAACTTGGTAGAGGTCGACTAGACAATGCTAGATACTAAATATCTCAGCTCTAGGGCTTGTGGTTTTGAAGAAAATTTTTAAAGTTTATCCTATTGAAAGCTATGTAAAATCAAGTGACATCCCCGGGCGGGGTCAATTTTAACCTAGGGGTCATGATTTTAGCAATTTTGGTAGAGATCCACTAGACAATGCTACATGCCAAATATCTAAGCTCTAAGCCTCGTGGTTTCAGAAAAGAAGTTTTTTTAAAGTGTTTCCTATTTGTTGCCAACGCAACCAGAGTTGTGCATGGAATGGAATTCTTTGAACAATTTTGGTAGAGTTTTACGCAAGGAACATCCCTGCCAGATTTCATCAACAAAGCAAGGTGAGCCAAAATGAATCATGGTTTCATTTGCAAGGTACAATAATGGTTTTGTGCTTTTCAGTCAGTTTGTTTTGTGAATACATCACTTAAACTATATCGAAATTACTAGAAAGAGGTACAATGTCTAATCACTTTTTTAATTTCTAAGAAAAAAGAAGTTCAACAAATTTAAATAACAGGATACGCTTGAAGTTTCTTAAGCCTATAGTTAGACACATTACACGTGTCACACTGTTCGGCAGTTTTATGTATATCCCTACATAAACTTTTTGTGACAGGGAGTTATTTTTCTGTTCCTTATTTCATACCTTTTTTGTCAGATTATAAGATCTCTGACGAATTCATTCTGCAATCGCTTCTTTTCGAGACTTTATTACCAGTAGGCTATCTGGAGGGATAACGACTGTAGCATGTCGTTTATCAAGTACTAAAGTGTACATCTTTGCATTATTTTTATTCCCTTTTTTTACAAGCTAGTATCATACACAATAAAGTCACGGTGTTACAGTACTGTCAACGGTACTGGATTCCTACCAGTCCTCGGGCGATACTAGATCTTCGGGCGAATGTATGTTTCGTACTGCACAGGCTTTATACCGTACTCAAGGTCCTAGATTACGGAACCGTGTCACTTGGATGATTGTTCTTTCGGTGTAAGTACTACATACATAGGTAACTCAAATTTCTCACATTTTTAAAACATCCCGCGTAAATCACCTCTCTATTGTGTTACTATTTATAACATAAGCTCCCAACAGTTGGGGTTTTTCCTATTTTATTGCGCATGCGCTGAGATAAAAGCAGGGGTTCAGTTTCTAAAGGTACACTGAATATCGATATTGCAGACGATGTGAACAAAACATTGTCAGATATTTAATCATTTGAATAAAATTTGTAAAAGAAATGAGATTTAAGACTTACGATTTAAACAGAAATAGACCATATAACGGAAGGCGTAATATAAAATTGATATGAAGTAAGTAGCTTTGAATATGCCAGCACAAAAAAGTTGTCTGGAATAGTCGAGTGGTTACGATCATGTTTTGCCACCCACGCACACAGGGTTCAAGACTCACGCTGCTTAAAAAGATTTGTTTGGGCTTCCTTTTTTTCTTGTCTCAAGGATCAACGTGAGCAAGAACAAAATGCCCAAAAGGGCCAGTATCGCTCTACTAGACTGTTCTGAGTAAGTTTTGTGAAAGTCTTTTGCAATGTTACCAAGGAAAAGCTTCACTGTGACCTTGACCCACTGACCCCCAAAAATATAGGGATCAACTACTCAGTAAGACCAATTATCCTATGAAGTTTGAAGACTGTGGGTCAAATAGATCTCAAAGTCTCATATTTTCAAAGTTCAGGTCACTGTAATCTTGACCGTTGACCCACTAATCCAAAAATCGATAAGGATCATCTACATGTTACAAGAAACCTTCTTGGCAGGTTTGATGAAAGTTGAAAGAAAACTGTGACCCGTAGAGCGTTATCAAGGAAAATCTAACGGATTTCTCTGTGACCTTAACCTTTGACCCAATGACCCCAAAAACAATATAGATCATCTACATGTTGCAGATTTGATGAAAGTTAAATGAAAATTGTGACCTGTAGAGCGTTATCAAGGAAAATCTAACGGAGGTCACTGTGACCTTGACCTTTAACAAACTGACCCCAAAATTAAAAGGGATCATCTATATGTTACAGGGAACCTTCTGGCAAGCTGGCAAGATGGCCCTATATCGCTCACCTGTATATCAATTGCCAATAATACAAGGGGTCATGATTTTAACATAATTCGTAGAGGTTCACTACACAATGCTTAGTAACATTCCAAATATCTAAGCTATGCCTGTGGGCCATGTGTTTTTTTTAAGTTTTCTCTATATAAGCTTACACGAAATCAAGTGATCCCCTCCCCCCTCCCCCCCCCCTCCTTGGCAAGGGTTAATTTTCATCCGGGGTTCATGATTTGAACAATCTCGGTAAAGGTCCACATTGCAATTCTACTTGCTAAATATCTAAGTTCTAGGCCTTGTGGTTTCAGAGAAGAAGATTTTTTAAGTTTTTCCGATGTAAAATCAAGTGACCCCCGGGCTGGGTCAGTTTTGACCCAGGGGTCATAATTTGAACAAACTTGGTGAAGGTTCACTAGGCATTGCTACAAGCAAAATATCTTAGCTCTAGGCCTTGTGGTTTCAGAGAATAAGATTTTTAAAGTTTTTCCTATATAAGCCTATGTAAAATCAAGTGACCCACTTGAGGTGTCAATTATGATCCAGGGATCATAATTTGAGCATTCCTGGTAGAGGTCCACCAGGCACTGCTACATACCAAATATCTAAGCTCTAGGCCTTTTGGTTTCAGAAGAGAAGATATTAAAACTTTTTTCCTGTATAAGCCTATGTAAAATGAAGTGACCGCCTTGAGGTGTCAATTATAGCCCAGGGATCACAATTTGAACATTCTTGGTACAGGTCCACTAGAAAATGCTACATTCAAAATATGTAAGCTCTAGGCCTTGTGGTTTCTGAGAAGAAGATGTTTAAAGTTGTTCCTGTTTGTTGCAATAGCAACCAGAGTTATACATCCTTTCAATTAATCGATAATCTACCGACCAAGAGTTGCGTCCCTTACCGGCTGTGACTTCATACGATGATAAATTGCACACATGAAACTATCGCGGACACTTACTTCGTAATAGTTCTTAAACATCAATAAGGTTAAACAAGTTTTTACGGCGTAATCGGTAATGATTTTGTCATTTTATACATCATTTCTATGTAATTATCATAATCATAATATATATAGATATGTTAACTGTGAAAAAGTCGGCAATTAGATCTATTTAGAAATATTTTAGAAAAAAAAACTAGTGTATTTTCGAATAAAATTTACGGATGCTATAATTGTTCTGCTTTGAAATAAACAAAAATGAATAATGTGATTTACATGAATTAAAGTAATTAATGCATGGTTTAGTAAGAATTCTTGTCAAGAAACATTTAAAAAAAAGTATGAGATATGGGACAGGAATACTCTGTAGACGGTTCCTGCTAAGGGGATAATGTCCGTTTACCGTAAAAAGTTGCCATATGTCTGGACTAATTATGTTATTAAGGCCTATTGAAATAACAATCAATGACATAATTAGAACTATTGATTTTTATAATCTCCATCTTTTTTCATTTCCATGCAATTTATTAATATATCATTTCAACAATGTAAGGTTATTAAATGACAACTAAAATGAAAGGTACCACATAAATGTGCAACATAAATACTTTTAACGTGAAAGTTGCATCATACAGCAAACTGTTTACGTGTTAAAATGTGAACTATTAGTGATAATAACATTGTCAAATTTATTAAGATGTGTGTTACAATTACTTGGTGCCCTACTGCAGTGTACATGTCATAAAACATCAGGTGGCCACGAAATGCCCTTGGGCATAATCATGTACAATACACAGAGTGCCATAAAACCCCTATGAAAGGTCCAGTGATCGCATAAACAGCTAACCAATTAGTGACAAATTTGGTGACCAGTTATTGATATGTAGCATTCATGTGAATTTATGGTTGAGTCTGAAACTAGTGTTAACTGAGATGAAATCTAAGAAGCGCTATTGTCACGCCTTGATATAACTAGATCTGTCTCATTTTACAAATCAAGAGTAACAGATTATTAGTTTAATTTAATCATCTTTTATTTTTCAACAAACACATATGTTAATACAATGACATATATACACAATGAAACAAAATGCAATTTGTCGGGCCGCAAGTTCTTTCATCTTAGCAAACGGCCCTTCCCAGAATGCAAATATTAAACAAATTAATTATAAATACAGTCGACTCTCGAAAACTCGAACACCCTCGCGGAAGCAAAATTTGTTCGAATTTTTGGTAGTTCGAACTTTCCGGAGTGAGCATGTCGGCCATATTGGAGATGATACTAAAGACCGTTCAGTAAGAACGCCGTTCTGTCTAGAGTGATGTGTACTAAAACCTTTACTGGGACCTTCACCAGGTTGCTCGACGTTAGAACTTTGTACACTATGTTCTGACATAATTGTGTGGTTGACATTGAAAAATCTAGATTTTATATAGCTTTATTGAATATGAAACAATTAACTCATTTTATGACAGGCGAACGATTGCCACAAACATAATCATAAGTGTTAGCACGCGCGGCAAACAAATACACATATCCTCGATTATTACCATGTTACGTCATTTACTCAATCAAGCTGGTGTCGCCGAGGCGCTAGCTCATTATTTATATTGGTAGAGGTGGGGTGTCTATACTTTAGACGGTGGTGGGTACTTTGTGGGGAGTTTACATCAGGGTCAATAACACAAAAACTGTAATCTGTCCAACAGGATACCAAGGTATGTTATACCAGCCCGTCGATTACCCGCATCAACAGATTTATCTCCAAGATCACCGGTTGCCTCAACAACATCGAGTCCAGTTCAGTCTCCCAGGCCAGTGAGACAGACGCAGAGACCGAGGTGGATGAGAGGAAGCGACTGGGACCTTCGTTAAATTTGTGTTCTTAAAAACAATCTGGATATGAGAGCATTGAAAAAAACTTGAATTGACTTTGATAGACAGTGATTTTAGTGTTATACTGATTTTATTCTTGAGAAAATTCTGGATTTATGTGAAACAATTAGATTGTTTACGGCGACTATAGTTGTACGGACTTATACAGTCTCTGCTAGATAACAGCTACATTTCAGGTGATAAAACATTACTATATCATGTAGCAGTATTCAACGACGCTAGTTTATAGTATTCAATGTACAGCCTTCTTCTACATACGTCGGCTAGCACGTTCGCCGTTTATATGTTAACATTGCACAAGTATCGGTTCGCTATAGTCATTACATGACCGCGGATGGTGTATTTATTGTATGTTTGCGCGTGATCGACCTAATTATGATGTTGTAATTTTGTACCGTTTATATACATTTGAGCTCTGTTCTTTTGCAGGTACGCATTACTATGTTTTTTATATAAAACATAATGTTGAGGACAACATTTTTTCCGGAGAGAGGTAATATGTCGCGGTTGTTATATTTTCAATACAATAAAAAGCCTTTACATGTAACTATGTTATTTGTTTTCATACACTCCCTATATATGCATCCTATATACCATATACTGCCCATAACGTCATAATTGGCAATCGTAGTAGTTTTATAGTAATCGTATTGTAGTCGATCAAACGAAGTAGTTAAATGATAACATCTTACTAATACACCGCATGTCATACACTTTTACCTGTCCTCTATTGTTATGTAAATTATGTATACATCTATGAGGTAATACGATTGGCTATTAATATAGACGATCGATAGTACTTCACAGATGTGATACCTTTATGAATTGTATATTCATAATTTATAGTTTATTTACTTAATTATATTTACAAATTACAGGTAATGCATTGCAAATGAATCTTCATACATTTTGTTAGAGTTCTATGTATATGATCAATTGCAAAAATGTAACCTTTTGATGTAAATATAATTAAGTAAATAAACTATAAATTATGAATATACAATTCATAAAGGTATCACATCTGTGAAGTACTATCGATCGTCTATATTAATAACCAATCGTATTACCTCATAGATGTATACACATCGGGAGGAAGATAAGAGCAAGACGGCGTTCCAAGCGAACAAATACACATATCCAATTGACACATATCCAATACGAACAAATACACATATCCTCGATTATTACCATGTTACGTCATTTACTCAATCAAGCTGGCACCTGCTCAATTTTCACGAGGTGTGAAAAACATGCGGCCGGCTGATTGATCAATTAACGAACGACACTGTTCGAACTTTCCGGAGTTATTCACACTATTTTATTAATGAGCGGACAATAATATCAGTTCGAAAGTTCCGATTATCCGGGTTCCGATTAACCGTAGTAGAACATATTGAATTTAGAAGGAAAAAATTCGGGACCCGAAAATGTGTTCGAATAATCGAGGGTGTTCTAATTATCCGGGTTCGAACTTTCGAGAGTCGACAGTATAAAAAACATAGTACTTGTTTTCTTAACTAAATATTTTGTGTCCGAGATCCCAACGCCGTGGAAGACTGTTCCCAGTTTAGGACTCTAAATATTATCAAACAAAAACAGAATATTTAAAAAGGCTGCACAGTTGCCACCTACACGTAGGAAATTTGGTTTGACAATTGGGAACTTGCAATGATCTAAACAAAAGAGAGAAAAAATGTATTTGCCTTAGAATAGTAAGAGTATTGTTTGAATAATGTACATGTATGTAGCAAAATATATAAATTGATGGCCGAGTGTTAAACTCAAGACTGTGCCCTGTTGCGCATCACTGCTGATGATGTGAAAACTGAAAATGATTTCTTCATGCCAGTCATTTAATCACTTATGAAAAGTGATGTTAGCAAAGACAAACTTTTCTGTAGCAGTTCCTTTATTTTTTCTTTATTGTAGATTTCTTAATGAATAAAGTAAACACTTTTAGGTGAGTCAATTGGAGTACCAACTGGTTGTGCTACATATCTACAACTGCATATCACCAGTCGCTAAAAACTTGAAGTATAAAAAAGCTTCCGGTTAAATCGCACAAACATTTGATTCACTTGTCTTCATCATTCCACTATTATTTCATTTAAGTTATCTTTATACGGGTTATGTCTACAGTTTCAAGCTGTAAAAGCTACAACAATACCTAGATCTAGCGTTCCTTCGATGAAATAATATATGCAGTGGTCAACAATCACGCTTGCGCCATTATCTCGTTTTAAAGGTGCATCCCCGCATGACGTCATCAAAGGGCAGATAATTCAAAATACCGAATAATTGAAAGGGTGTACACATGGAATGGAATTCTTTAATCAATTTTGGTAGAGCTTCATGCAAGGAACATCCCTGCCATGTTTCATCAACATTGGCCCGATGGTTTCAGAGGAGATGTCGTTTGAAGCAAAATGTTGGCGGTCGACGGACGATCATCCATCCTAAAATGTTTCCCTACGTAAACCTATGTAAAAACAAAAGGGCTAAAATAGCCCTACATTGCTCACGTGGCTATCATTGGCTATAATAGAAGATCATCAATAGCAGAAAGGGTTAATTCTGACCATGGGCTCAATATTTTCCTCTATATAAGCCTATGTTAAATCAAGAGACCCCCGGGCAGGGTCAATTTTAACAATCTTGGTAGAGGTCCACTAGGTTATCCCACATGCTAAATATCTAATCTCGTGGCATTGTAGTTTAAGAAAAAAAAAATTTTCTTAATTTTTAAAGTTTTTCCTATATAAGACTATGGAAAAACAAGTGACCCCTCTGGGTAAAGTCAATTTTGACCCGGGGTCATAATATGAACAATCTTGGTAGAGGTCAACTATGTAATGCCACATGCCAAATATCTAAGCTGTAGGCCTTCCTGATCTTGAGAAGAAGATTTTTAAAGTTTTTTCTTTCTGTTGCCATAGCAACTAGAGTTCTGCATGGAATGAAATTATTTGAACAACTATGAAAGTGCTTCATGCAAGGAATATCCCTACCATGTTATATCATCATTGGCCAATTGGTTTCAGAGATGTTGTTTGAAGGAAAATGTTAAAGGACGTACGACGTACGGAATGCGATCCCAATAGCTTACTCTGGCACTTTGTGCCAGGTGAGCTAACAAGAGGGCCAAGTCGGCCCTATATCGCTCTCCTGACTACCACTGGCTAAAATACAAGGTCATGGTTATAACATACTTCGTACAGGTCCACTACACAATGTTCAGTAACAATCAAAATACCTAAGCTCTGCCTGTGGGCCTTGTGTTTTTTAAAAAAGTTTTCCCTATATAAGCCTATGTGAAATCAAGTGACCCGCCCCTTTCCGGGAAGGGTTAATTTTAATCTGTGGGTCATGATTTGAACAATCTTGGTAAAGGTCCACAAGACAATGCTACATGCTAAATATCTCAGCTCTAGGCCTTGTGGTTTCAGAGAAGATTTTAGAAGTTTTTCCTATATAAGCCTATGTGAAATCAAGTGACCCCCTTGAGCAGGGTCAGTTTTGACCCAGGGGGTAATGATTGAACAATCTTGGTAGAAGTCCACTAGGCAATGCTACATTCTAAAAATCTAAGTTCTAGGCCTTGTTGTATCAGAGTATAAGATTTTTAAAGTGTTTCCTGTATAAGCCTATGTTAATTAAATGACCCCTGCAGGTGTCAATTTTGACCTGGGGGTCATAATTTGAACAATCTTGGTAGAAGTCCACTAGACAATGCCACATGCTAAATATCTAAGCTATAGGCCTTGAGGTTTCAGAAAAGAATATTTTTTTTAGTTTTTCCTGTTTGTTGCCATAGCAACCAGAGTTCTGCAAGGAATGGAATGTTTTGAACACCTTTGATAGAGCTTCATGCAAGGAACATCCCTGCAAAGTTTCATCAACATTGGCCTAGTGGCTTCAGAGGAGATGTCGTTTGAAGGAAATGCAGAACGGACGGACAACGTACGACAGACCGTAAGTGATCCTAATAGCTGACCCTGGCACTTTTTATGCCAGGTGAGCTTACAAGTGAGCCTCTGTGCGGGGTCAAGTTTGAATCGGGGGGTCATAATTTGAACAATCATGGTAGAGGTTCATTAGGTTATGCCAAATATCTTAGCTCTATGCCTTCCTGTTCTTGAGAAGAAGATTTTTAAAGTTTTTCCTTTCCATGGCATCCAGAGTTCTGCATGGAATAGAATGATTTGAACAACTATGAAAGGGCTAAATGAAAGGAACATCCCTGCCAAGTTATATCATAATGGGCGTACTGGTTTCAGAGGAGATGTTACTTGAAGGAAATGTTGACGGACGTACGACGGACGGAATGCAATGTTACATGTAATAGCTCACTCTGGCACTTTGTGGCAGGTGAGCTAAAAAGTAAATAATTATTGTTAAACATCTGATAATTTACATGTATCACTGGACAAAAGAAAAAGACAGACAACATACATTTTCTTGTTTATACATATTTATTTATTCTCGATTGCGAAACAAGTTCTTAACACCTAAGATTAATTGTTGCCCGAGACTAGTTTCAGGTGAAATCAATCTCGAAGACATTTACTAACGTGATGTGCAATATATGCATTATTATCTGTTATTTGCGGTTTCGCATGATTATGAAAAATACTATATTAATGCTCAGACAGATTATATGATATTCATAAATTATGTGCCATGAGTTTTTTCTGCTCAAATAAAATTACTTTGTACGTAGCTATTTCATTGACTGTCTTTTAAATATACATAATTAGATAAATTGCTGTTTGCTTATGACTACTTCTAAGTGTATTTTCATTCATTGCAGTGTATTCGTATGACTGAGAGTACAATAGTATAATAAACTCTAACATACGGAAATAACTGAATATGTAAAATCTGAAAAAAATAATCGGAATACATACAGTACGTTTCATACACGCCTTTTGCATGTGACGTCCAAGGATTCTGATTTGATTTAGCGTTCACTACTTTGCCATCCCATTCTTTGTTTGTTTGTAGGGCCTGTCTCAAGTTTCCTGATTGTTTCACTTTATCTGTAAAATTCAACAATATAAACGCGCAACTCACGTAAAAGCGGCTGAAAAAATCACAGTAAGAGCCCGTAAACTTTTATCTTAATATTGTGTATTTTTCAGAAGCATATGAAATCCAATATAATGAAAGCTGTTTGTAGTATACGCCGCTCTAATATGGTAATCAAAGTACACGAATGCAAACTTCCTAACGATACTGAACTTCCTTAGACTTCCAAATATAATGCAGAGAGTTTTATGATCTATTACAAAATTAATCTTTGTAATATTTGCAAGGTATAACAATGATTCTTTGCTGTTCAGTCAGTTTTGCGAACACATTTACTTAAACTCTATCGAAACTAGATGGTTGCTTTTGTAACAAAAACATATGTCTCCCCAATGGCAATTTGTTAAATGATTGTAATACAGAAACAGGATATTAAAATACATTCGACTCTCGAAAGTTCGAACCCGGATAATTGGAACACCCCCGATTATTCGAACACATTTTCGGGTCCCGAATTTTTTCCTTCTAAATTCAATATGTTCTACTACGGTTAATCGGAACCCGGATAATCGGAACTTTCGAACTGATATTAGTGTCCGCTCATTAATTAAATAGTGTGAATAACTCCGGAAACTTCGAACAGTGTCGTTCGTTAATTGATCAATCAGCCGGTCGCATGTTTTTCACACCTCGTGAAAATTGAGCAGGTGCCAGCTTGATTGAGTAAATGACATCACACGGTAATAATCGAGGATATGTGTATTTGTTTGCCGCGCGTGCTTACACTTATGATTATGTTTGTGGCAATCGTTCGCCTGTCATAAAATGAGTTAATTGTTTCATATGCAATAAAGCTATATAAAATCTAGATTTTTCAATGCCAACCACACAATTATGTCGGAACATAGTGTACAAAGTTCTAACGTCGAGCAACCTGGTGAAGGTCCCAGTAATGGGGGGATAGCCAGGTCGGCGAATTCGGGGAAAATTAATTTCGCTGAGCAACTTGGTGAAGGGCCCGGAAACGGGAGGATAGCCAAGTCAGCGACAGGAAAACAAGGAGTGAAGAGGAAGACAGAACAGAAGACTATCGAGACGAAATATGAAGCAATCTTAGAAGTTGAGAAAGGTTTAACTCAATCATGATAAGTTTTAAGAATTTTCTACGACTTCAGAGTCAGTTATAGTAAGTAATCGAGTACGTTCCTACACAGGTTTTAGTACACTTCACTCTAGACAGAACGGCGTTCTTACAGAACGGTCTTTAGTACCATCTCCAATATGGCCGACATGCTCACTCCGGAAAGTTCGAACTACCGAAAATTCGAACAAATTTTGCTTCCCCGAGGGTGTTCGAGTTTTCGAGAGTCGACTGTAACACAAACAACTCTATTTTTATTAACAGTCACCATAACTTTGACCCCATCCCCCCAAACAAGAGGGCCATGATGCCCCTTTATCGCTCACCTGTCTACCATTGGCTATAATAGAAGGTCATGAATAGCAGAAAGTGTCAATTTTTACCTCTGGCTAATGATTTTCCTCTGAATAAGGGATCGAATTTAGCAATATTTTCTAAATGAGGGAGTGAACTTGCATTTTTTCCGCATATCTTTATCATAAAACACAATGTATGATGCTTTAGTAAACTGTATGTCTTATGACATAAAACATAATCATAACTGCATGAAACAATTTTAACATGCATCTTGTAATAAACTTCACAATACAAGAGTTAGCAGTTTCTGGTATTGGCCTATTAGACCTGTTGTGAGAATGTGACAAATTTATCCATACTCGGTAAACATTCACAGACTGGATCACCGCATGTACTTCTGACCTTGCTTATAACCACGTGGACGCGCTAACCAATCGTATTCACTTGTTATAAATACGTATCTAATTATAGGCACAGAAAAACCAGAGCGAGCGACCTAAACTGAATTTTACGGTAAACGTCATCAGTTACTGCAGCGGGCACTTGTCACGCACGCGCAGAAGGGATGAAAAATGTGTAAACTTCCGGGACACAGACTTAGAACGAAAACGTTAACTACATGATTGGGAAAAAACTCACTCGCAAATAAATGCGAATTGAAGTAATTTCTCCTCGCTGTATTGAATTATAACTCGCATTTTGCGAGCATGAGAGCTTAAATTCGAACCCTGTAAAAAAGCCTATGTCAAATCAAGAGACTCACGGGCGGGGTCAATTCTGACCCGGGGGTCATGATTTGAACAATCTTGTTAGAGGGTCACCAGGTAATGTCACATATTAAATATCTAAACTCTAGGCCTTGTGCTTTCAGAGAAGAAAATTTTCAAAAAAATTCTTACGTAAGCGTATGTAAAAAGAAGTGATCCCCGGTAGGGGTCAATTTTAACCCGGGGGTCATAATTTGAACAAACTTGGTAGGGGGCCACTTGGTAAATATCTAAACTCTAGGCTTTGTGGTTGCAGAGAAGAAGATTTTTTAAAGTTTCTCCTACATTAAAACTATGTAAAAACCCGTGACCCCCGCGCCGGGTCAATTTTGACCCAGAGGTCATAATTTGAACAATCTTGGTAGTGGTCTACTAGGTAATGCCACATGCAAAATATATAAACTATAGGCCTTCCTGATCGTGAGAAGAAGATTTTTTAAAGTTATTCCTTTTTGTCGCCATGGCAACCAGAGTTTTGCATGGAATGGAATTATTTGAACAACTATGAAAGGGCTTCATGCAAGGAACATCCCTGCCATGTTATATCATCATTGGCCTAGTGGTTTCAGAGGAGTGTCGTTTGAACGAAAATGTTAACGGACAGAATGCGATCCTAATAGCTCACTCTGGCACTTTGTGCCAGGTGAGCTAACAATTAAAAAACTACATTATTAAAAATCTTTTTAGATACATTTTTAGTAACAGTGACCTAGACCTTGTCCCCCTCCCCGTCTCCATGAAGTTTTCTTTTGCTTCAAACAATTTAAAAACTAAAAAACTAAAACCTTTTTTTAATCTATTTGAAATAACAGTGACCTTGACCCTAGTGACCCGCAATTCAGTCCTAAGCTTCCTCTCTACGCAAGCTACCTACAAACAAAGTTTCATTGCAATTGGTCATAACTCGAGTTATTGTGCGGAAACCATTTGACTATTTTAGTGACCGTGACCTTGACCCTAGATGGTTGTAACATGCGCTCTGCACATCGTCTCAATATGATAAACATTTGCGGTTAGCTATTCTTAAATCCTTCAAGGGGATCAAGAGATATGTAGCGGGCACGAAATATAGTCATATGACCTTTTATCTCTAATTGTGACCTTGACCTTAAACCAAGGTGGTTGTGACATGCCCTCTGCACTTCGTCTCAATATGGTGAACATGTGTGGTGAGCTCTCCTAAAATCCTTCAACGGTTGAATAGTCTGATATGAAGCGGACATGATATATAGTCATATGACCTTTGATCTCTAATTGTGACCTTGACCTTGAACCGAGGTGGTTGTAACATGCGCTCTGCACATCGTCTCAATATGGTGAACATTTGTGGTGAGTTATTCTAAAATCCTTCAAGGGGTTCAAGAGATATGGAGCAGACACGATTTTCTGACAGACGATCATACAGACAAACGGACGGACAGACAGACAGACAACTCGACCAAAAAAATATGTCTCTCCCCCATTATAAGAAGTGGTACTAATGCATAATCACAATTTTAATCACTAACAAATGGAAGTTTAACATTACACGATGTATTAATCAATGGATTTTAGAAGTTTATTAGGCCTATAATTAATTTAAGTTAATTAATTTAAGTTATTCTTCCATTTATTATTTCATACCTTTTTTTCGCAGATAATAAGATCATTAACTGACAAATTTATTCCGCAATTGCTTCTTTTTTGGACTTTATTACGAGTCTATCTGGTGGGTTAACGACTGAAACATGGGCACTGCGGATGAACGACCACCGGATATTTGCTTAAAATTGAGCACAGATAATTAGTTTTCGCGAGGAAAGTGTTAAAATTGGGGTAACTATGATACATATTATTTTGTGCTTATTTGTGTATTTTTGGATACTTAACTGACTATCCCAGTTTAGTGTATTCCCAAGCTTTAAATGATGTAGGTTAGTATGTTAAAATACCACAAAAAAGATGGCCTTTCGATCGTTGGTTACGTTTACCGTTTTATTTAGCAAATGTGCTTAGATATGAATAACCTGAATCGAGCGATTCATTTTCGCAAAAACCAGGTATAAGTGTTCAAAATTGTATCAACAAACGCTATTTCTGGGCCAAAATATTGATAAAAATATAACTCGAGTTAGTGTACTGGGTATTGTTTATTTTGCTTGTAATGATAAATAAGTATGGTAAGTTTCAAAGCAATACCTCCAATGGTTTTGAAATAAAGTGGGGTAGTACGAAAAACTTAACCAAGTTCAATACACTTTCTAAGTAAAACAAGAGCTGTCAGTAGGACAGCGCGCTCGACCTTTTAAGTGCTTGCCAATAAAACATAACTTTGACAGTTAACGGCACACAAGACTTTTTTTGTTTTTGGTACGTGGCATTCCCTGTTTGATATTATTTTTGTTTTTAACTAGGAATTTCAAAGTACAAATCAAGAAACATTTTCACAGAGTTATCTTCTCTTGCTTACAGATAGGTCGCATGGTGGTACATAAGTAGTCCAACTTTCAAAGTAATATCTCAAATGGTTAAGTCAACAAGTGCACAAGAATGAAAATTTTAACTGAGGTCCTAAGTCAAAAAGGGCCATAATTCAAATAAAATCCTGGACTGGTACGAAAAACTTAACCAAGATTCTAAGTCGATAAAGGGCCTTAATTTTTGAAACAAATCCCTGACAGAGTTACATTCTCTTGCCTATAGATGGGGTTAATGATGTTAACAAGCATTCAAAGTTTCAAAGCAATATCTTGGCAATAAGTGGATTTTACCCATATTCAATGTATTTTCTAAGTAAAAAAGGGGCATAATTCTGTCAAAAACCTTGACAGAGTTATGTACTCTTGTCTGTTGTTGAAGGTCATGATGGTAAATAAGTATGGTTAGTTTCAAAGCAATACCTCTAATGGTTTTGAAATAAAGTGAGGTGGTACGAAAAACTTATCCAAGCTCAATACATTTTCTTAGTCTCGCAGACGCCGGAGCGAGTAGGATAGCTCCCCTTTTCTTCGAAAAGTCGAGCTAAAAAGGGCCATATTTCTGTCAAAAACCTTGACAGATTTATGTACTCTTGTCTGTAGATGGAGGTTATGATGGTAAACAAGTATGGTAAGTTTCAAAGCCATACCTCTAATAGTTTTTAAATAAAGTGGGGTGGCACGAAAAACTTAACAAAGGTGTGACACCAACGCGGACGCAGACGCCGAGGCGAGTAGGATAGCTCACCTTTTGTAAAAAAAGTCGAGCTAAAAAACCTTGTGTATGCAATAGAGGTTGCATTTTTCATTGGATCGTTATGAAATTTGGTGAGAATGACTGTGAAGATGAAAGCTAAGTAAAATATGAATATGGATTATCATTCTGAAGTTAAAAATTAGGTCACGGGGTCAATTTATAGAAAAACCATGTGTATGCCATTTTCATTGGATCTTCATGAAACTTGGTCAGTATGGTTGTCCTGATCAAATTGAGATGGAGTTGGTAATATGGGGTCAACAACTAGGTCACCCGGTTAAAAGCCTTCTGTATACTAAACAGGTGACATTTAATGCTATAATTTAAACGCCGTTTCATTTTTGCGACTATAATTATTATATACTTTATATAACAGTCGCAAATCTAAACGACGTAACCAATCAGAAACGACGCTACATCTGTATTAAATTAGAATATATAAATAACAAACGTGAAATCCAGATTGAAAAGTGTATTGTGACGTCATGGTTTTACCGACGCGATTGACATTTTATAATAATTGTGCAACTTAACAATCACATGAATACCTGAAGTTAGCTTTAACTGGGTTCAATTAAAGAGACGACATGCATAACCCCTTATGACAATTTCATTAACAAAATTAAGACCAAATATATTGTGTCCGCTGCATATACCTTCTAGCAAATGAAATGATTTTCTTGTAAAGTAAGTCAAATGTTTATGACATGCAATAAAACCGATTTTGGAAACAAAATACAAGAGGGCCAAGATGGCCCTATATCGCTCACCTTGGTACAAGTACACTTGCCTGGTGGAAGATCACTAGATGTTATATACCAAATAAGTTTTCCATTATACGCCTTTGTAAAACAAAAGATCCCCCCCGGGCAAAGTCAATTTTGACCCCAGGGGCATAATTTGAACAAACTTTAAAGAGGTCTACTAGGCAATGCTACATGCCAAATATCTAAGCTCTAGGCCTTGTGGTTTCAGAAGAGAAGATTTTAAAACTTTTTCCTGTATAAGCCTATGTAAAATCAAGTGACCCCCTTGAGGTGTCAATTATAACCCAGGGATCATAATTTGAACATTCTTGGTACAGGTCCACTAGAAAATGCTACCTTCAAAATATGAAAGCTCTAGGCTTTGTTTTTCTTAGAAGAAGATTTTAAAAGTTTTCCCTATATAAGCCTATGTAAAACTAAGTGACCCCCGGTGCGGGGTCAATTTTGACCCGGGGGTCATAATTTGAACAATCTTGGTAGAGGTCCACTAGCCATTGCTACATGCCAAATATCTAAGCTCTAGGCCCAGGCTGTCCAGCACCTTCTGACAAAAAATTAGGGCTAATTTTAGGGCAATACTTAAGAAATTTTAGGGCTAAAATTAGGAATATTAGGGTAACATTTAAGAAAATTTAGGGCTAAAATTTGGAATTTTAGAACTAAAATATGGCCCTAAAAGACCATGAAATGGGCTTACCTTTGCATATTTGACACAAAAGTAACTCACAAATAATGCTCTAGTTTAGTTATAGCAAAGGTGTCTACCAGTGTTCCATAGTCACCAGGTGTTGTTGGCTGCGTCCTGGAAATAAACAGAATCAGATATTTTAAATTAACTGAAATAACCCATCAGAAAGAGGACTGCTCTATTTACTAGCCATACACATGTAAAAATCAATGCCTGACTGAGAAATAAACTTAATTATGGCCTCCTCTTCTCCCCTTTTAGCCATCACATTCCACACCATTTTTTTTTTACATTTTAGAACAAACAATAAAATCTTTCAATGAAAAAGAATATACTAATTGCAAATGTTTTCAGCATAAGTAACACATTTAACTAGAAAGTGTATAGCTGGCAAACAGTACATACAAACTAGTGTCTAAAATATGTGTGAACTGAGAATGAATACACACAAATAAATGATAGTACAAAACCCTGACAAAATGATGGATCTAATGACAAGCACAGGAAAAACAGTTTCTAGGTATAGTGTGAATATCACCACACTGACTCATTTCTTTGTAGATGTTGCTGAATTAAGTCTTTTAGAGAGCTCCTCCATCAGCCTCTTCTGCTTTGCATATAGCACCTCCTTGCTCCTTCTGTTTTCCTCAATGTTTTGTCTTGTCTCCTTCATTTTATTACTTGCCACATCAATGAAGCCTTGTGCAACCCCAGCTTCATCAGTCTTTTTTCTTTATTGCTTTTTTTAGTCTTTCATTTGCTTCATTAAACAGTTTTTCAGCAGATCTTAATTCTTGTCCATGTTGCTTGTCAAGGTCAAACAGTGCCTTTTCTTTTTCTTTCAGGGACTGTTTCCAATTTTCCAGTTCCTTTCTGGATTCTTCAAGCTTTTCTTTTTCTGCTAGTGTCTCAAGTCTTGCCTTTTTGGCTAGTTGCTCTTGAAGTTGCTCTTCCTCAAGTCTTCTTTTATGTACGTTGTAGGCCTTTTTTCCAGCTTCAAGCAGTGCCTTTGTGACGTTCATATCTGCAACACATCTCCCACTAACTTTGACAGCATCCTTAACCATTCTAAGACCATTCACTGAAGAGTCAGATAACAATGTCCTTTCTTTTGTGAGCATCTCCTTATTTTCTGATAGGCTTCTATCAACTTCAGCATTTCCATGAGCAATGCATAATACAGCTTTCACTAGTAGACGCACATACTGCAGAAGTTTTGCCTAGTTACTTCTTAAGCTGACATAACAAACATCTGATTCTGGGAAGTAAAGTGGGGACAGGGGTTGACCAGGACAGATGTGTATTATGTCAACTCCTAACAAGGAGATACTTCTGTTCTATGTGTATGCTACACTTTTATAGTGAAGGAGCATTAACTTATCCCTCAGATAATCTTTATTGGGAAATATGGCTTAAAAGAATCAAAATTTACCTGAAGAAATTACATCTCTGTCACCCAGTCACAACCAATAACAACCTGAATAAATGGATCCACTGGTCAACTGCCTTAAACTGCCTACTCTGAATAGGAAGAGCTGAAAAACTACTTTAAAACATAATTAGAATGAAAACATTTCAAAGTTAGAAGTATGTTTATAATAAAAGATAAATGCCAACAAAAGACAATGCCACATGCTAAATATCTAAGCTCTAGGCCTTGTGGTTTCAAAGAAGAAGATTTTTAAAGTTTTTACTATATAAGCCTATGTAAAACTAAGTGACCCCCGTGCGGGGTCAATTTTGATCCGAGGGTCATAATTTGAACAATCTTGGTAGAGGTCCACTAGACAATGCTACATGCCAAATATCTAAGCTCTAGGCCTTGTGGTTTCAGAGAAGAAGATTTTTAAAGTTTTTCCTATATATTCCTATGCAAAACTAAGTGACCACCTGCGCGGGGTCAATTTTGACTCGGTGGTCATAATTTGAACAATCTTGGTAGAGGTCCACTAGACAATGCTACATGCCAAATATCTTAGCTTTAGGCCTTGTGGTTTCAGAGAAGAAGATTTTTAAAGTGTTTCCTATATATGCCTATGCAAAAAATAAGTGCCTACCCGCGCGGGGTCAATTTTGATCCGGGGGTCATAATTGGAACAATCTTGGTAGAGGCCCACTAGACAATGCTACATGCCAAATATCTAAGCTCTAGGCCTTGTCGTTTCAGAGAAGAAGATTTTTAAAGTTTTTCCTATTTATTGCCATAGCAACCAGAGTTCTGCATGGAATGGAATTCTTTGAACAGTTGTGGTAGAGCTTCATGCAAGGAACATTCTTGCATAGTTTTATCAACATTGGCCTAGAGGTTTCAGAGGAGAAATGTTGACGGACGACGGACAATCATCGATCAGAAAAGCTCACTCTGGCGTAGCAAGGTGAGCTAACAAGGGGTAACAATTCGGTAGTCATATATATAAATTAAACCTTTACAATCCCTTCTTCCGGCGCTAGTACAGGTCAGAACTCCCGGAAGCAGTCATCGAGAGCATTTTATATAACCTGCAAGAACTTTACTTCATTCAATGTAAAATAAAGAGCTTAAATGTCACTAATTTGGGGTTGTGTTTGAAATCTCAGAGATTAAGATCAAATTAACTTTTACTAGGGTGAAAGATTGGTTTCTGCTTATTGCTTAATGAAAGGCTGTATTATAACTCTACAACTTGCTACCTGGGTAGCTAACGGAGGAGAAAAGTTAGTGTTGCATCAAAGATGAGAAAACAGATTTCTGTCTAAAAAGACACAGTATTACCTCACTCGATAAATAACAATCTTATATTGAGATAGTGATCATTTATTCATGTAATGGGGGATAACCTTACTTACTATCTAAAACGTAAGGAAATATTCAAAATACTGTCAGTTTTTACATGTATTAGAACTATGCACTGTATGCCTAATCTCAAATACAATTTTCTTAACTGTATGATGATCGTAATACACTGTACAATAATTGCACAGAGCAAATATCTAAGCTCTAGGCCTTGCAGTTTTAGAAAAGAAGATTTTAAAAGTTTTTCTATACCAAACAACCCCCTGGGCAGGGAAAGTTTTGACCCTGTGGGCATGATTTGAACACACTTTGAAGAGGTCCAAAAGATTTTTAAAGGTTTTTCTATATACCTCTTCGTAAAACAAGTGCCCTCCTATGCAGGGCCAATATTGACCCCAGGGGCATAATTTGAACAAACTTTGAAGAGTTCTACTAGGCAATGCTACATGCTAAATATCTAAGCTTTAGGCCTTGTGGTTTCAGAGAAGATTTTAAAAGTTTTTCCTATTATAAGCCTATGTAAAACCAAGTGACATCCCCGGTTGGGGTCAATTTTGACCCGGGTGTCATAATTTGAACATTCTCGGTAGAGGTCCACTAGACAATGCTACATGCCATATATCTAAGCTCTAGGCCTTGTGGTTTCAGAGAAGAAGATTTTTAAAGGTTTTTCTATATACCTCTTTGTAAAACAAGTGACCCCCTATGCAGCGCCAAAATTGACCCCAGGGGCATAATTTGAACAAACTTTGAAGAGTTCTACTAGGCATTCCTATCTTTTGCCATAGCAACCAGAGTTCTGCATGGAATGGAATTCTTTGAACACTTTTGGTAGATCTTTATGCAAGAAACATCCCTGCCATGTTTCATCAAAATTGGCCCAGTGGTTTCAGAGATGTCGTTTGAAGCAAAATGTTGACGGACGACGGACAATCATCCATCCTAAAAGATCAACCTGGCAAAGCCAGGTGAGCTAACAAGTTAAATTACTGTTTTAATTTGCGTAAATAATGTACAGTTTTTGTCAAAGTACAATCACTCAACCACTTTTCTTTTTATAATGAATGGATTAACGGAACTGAATTTGTAAGCAGGCATGATGTTTGAAAATCATTTTTTGTGTACAAAATACCAACTACAGTAGTTGGAACGTAACAGTTGTCACACTGAGCGCATGCTACACGCACGATGTACGCACGTTACACGCACGGTAAATACATGGTTACCGATTCAGAACAATAAACGATATGAAAGATATACGAGGCGCACGCTACATGTTAGACGGAGTACACGTTATACGATTACTTTTGACTTTCTACCGTTTACTTTTTATAACGATTACATGGATTATCCTAAACAAGATGCAATATTAATAAGGTACTGTACAATTATTTTATCAATTTTTGCTCGGACTTTAACTAATTTTGTAAAACTATCGTTAATTAGTCGATTCGTCATATTATTTTTATTTACCCTATAAATATTCAAAAGCTTACCTTCTAAAGTAGTTGATGTTCCCTTTCCTGTCATAATTCCTAATGAATTTCCTTATACATTGTCTACTGCACCTAAAATAATGCTGTGACAACAATAATTTAGATTTTGAAGAAAAATTATGTCCTTTCTGTCGATGAAATATAATTAAATTTCGGATTTCAGGTGTAGACTGTCTTCCACCTGTCCCGAAAGTCATTATTGCCCGTATTGCACTGGCGAATTTACAATAAAACAATGTGAAGTCAGCACTTTATTTCTTTTTGCGGAGATGTACACGCTTAGTAAAACAATTCACGACTGAATAAAACATCGAATCGCTTACCGTATAGGCCTATCGTGCATCGTGCACCGGGAATCGTATATCGTGTATAGTATA
This sequence comes from Saxidomus purpurata, assembly GCA_022818135.1. Taxonomy (NCBI): domain Eukaryota; kingdom Metazoa; phylum Mollusca; class Bivalvia; order Venerida; family Veneridae; genus Saxidomus; species Saxidomus purpurata. The sequence goes on along the minus strand of JAFMSR010000021.1, from coordinate 1,230,593 downwards.
TGGTGAACGTTGCACGATGAATGATACGATATGATACACGATTTACGATCGACAAAATACACGATGAGCGCACGCACGTTATACGCACGTTACACGCACGATAAACGCAAATTTTGACAACTGTTACGTTCCGACTACTGTAACAAGTAAATAACAAGGAACCAAATCAATACATTAAAATTAAGATCTAATTGTGTTCGACCTGACCCCAAGGTGTGACTGACAACCTGAAATACCAATCAATTGCCTGTCAACACAACATATATTTATTTTATCAAAAGTCACGTTTATATTCATTCGTCTCGACAAGTTTGAACATTTGACCCATGTATGGTAAAAATCCTCATGGGGTTTCGCAATAATGGGATCTTGACGGTGAACTGTGCCATTCCTCATGTTACCGAGTTTGATGAACATTTGACCACATTTTCATGATAATTCTTTCTTGAGTTCATTAGATATGGCACAGACACGGAAAATAATTGCACCTAAATGTCACCTTGTCCTTGAGCCGTGATTGACCAGACACCCACTATTTCAGTCAGCCTGCTAAATCCATCTAGCCGCCTAAACAATACCCCAAATCTTAATACATGGATTTTGTTATAAATTTGATTAACACTATGCATGTATAAATCAAACTAGGATGAAATATCATATCAAAATATACTACTTGAGGTAGTAACAAAGCAGTCTATTTTAACAGCCCAATCAGCTACTTACAATAATGCAGAATGCAAAGACATGTGACTATAAGTCCTCCAACAGAGCAAACTACGATAACTAAAGTAATTGAAGAATCGTCACTAGCTGTACTTCCCTCGCCTGAAAATTAAAAGTAAACAAGAGGGCCAAGATGGACCTATATCGCTCACCTGTATATCAATTGCCAATAATACAAGGGGTCATGATTTTAACATAATTCGTTGAGGTCTACTACACAATGCCAAATATCTAAGCTCTGCCTGTGGGCCTTGTTCTTTTTTTAAAGTTTACACTATATAAGCCTATGCGAAATCAAGTGACCTCTCCTCCCCGTCCCCCCGGGAAGCGTTAATTTTCAACCGGGGTTCATGATTTGAACAATCTTGGTAAAGGTTCACATGCTACATATATAAGCAATGCTACATGCTAAATATCTAAGTTCTAGGTCTTGTGATTTCAGAGAAGAAGACTTTTAAAGTTTAAACTTTTAAAATCAAGAGACCCCCGGGCTGGGTCAGTTTGACCTACGGGTCATGATTTGAACAAACTTGGTAGAGGTCCACTAGGCAATGCTACATGCCAAATATCTCAGCTCAAGGCCTTGTGGTTTTAGAGATGAGATTTTTAAAGTTTTTCATATATAAGTCTATGTAAAACTAAGTGACCCCCCGGGCTGGGTCAATTTTAACATTCTTGGAAGAGGTCCACCAGACAATGCTACATACCAAATATCTAAGCTCTAGGCCCTGTAGTTTCAGAGAAGAATTTTTTAAAATATGTTTCCTATATAGCCTATGTAAAACCAAGTGACCCCCGGGCAGGGTCAATTTTGACCCCGGACGGAGAGTGATCCTAAACGCTCACTCTGACCCGGGGTCATCATTTGAAAAATCTTGGCAGAAGTTTACCAGACAATGCCACATGCTTAATATCTTAGCTCTAGGCATTGTGGTTTCAGAGAAGATTTTTAAAGTTTTTCCTATTTTTTGCTATAGCAACCAGAATTCTGCATGGAATGGAATTCTTTGAACAAGTTTGGTAGAGCTTCATGCAAGGAACATCCCTGTATAGTTTCATGAACATTTGCCCAGTGGTTTCAGAGGAGATGTCGTTTGAATCAAAATGTTGACTGACGACTACCGACGGACAATCATCCATTAGAAAAGCTCACCTGAGCTAAAAACAAAATGTATTTGTAAAAACATGCATCTGATTTTCATTGCATTCAATCTCAGTATTATTTTTAAGAAATCAATGTGAATGTATTTCAATATGTAATGTCACACATTTCTATTGACATTAGTTTGCTACATGTGATAAATGGATGCCAATTTAAATATCTTGTACCATAATGGTCGATTGCGGTATAATTTGAAAAAAAAACACAAGAGCACCGCCTGCGGGTGCCGGACGCTCGTCTGATTTTATCCTTTTACGGTTTATTTATTACCGGTACCATTTTTAGTAAGTAAGTATTAAGTAACACTTTCCTTGACCTTGACTCCGAAACAAATCCCACAAAAGATTTTCGTAAATGATTACTAGACACTAAGTTTGGTCACAATATTTCAGTTGCAACTAAAGATATTGTAGTTTTCTCATTTTTCTATTTTTAGAAAAAAGGTCCTTGACCTTGACCTCGTGAACCCCAAACACACTCCCAGTGAAAGTCTTTATTTATACGTAATACACAATTAATAATCTAGTTACATTATATCAGCTGTAACTAAAGATATTGAATATATTACAGTTTTTCTTTTTTTAGTTCCGGTGACCTTGACCTAGACTCCGGGGGCCCCAAAACACAACCCTATTAAAGATGAAATACTTTCTACAAACAAAAGTTCGTTACATTATGTCAACTGTAACTAAACATATTGAATGTATTACAGTTTTCCTATTTTTAGTAACAGTGACCTTGACCTCAGGAGTCCCAAAGCATAATCCAATTAAAGATACTCATAAATACTTCCTATACACTAAGTTTGGTTGCATTATGTTCTCTGTTACAAAAATATTGTGTGTGTCAAACTTTCTAAGTTAAGAAGGGGCAATAATCCAGTCAAAATACATGACAGGGTTATGTAACTTGTAAAACTCTTCCTTCATTCTATTGTACATTTGATAGTGAACAAAGTGATAGCTTTGATAGTTTTCATGTAAGTGACCTAAACGCAAAACTTTAAAAAAATCAGACTAGCTAAAAATGACTTAGTCCAAAATATTAAAATATTTCCCCCACTCCAATGAATGACTTAAAAACGCATCTGATATGTTGAAGTACATTTATATCCATTAGTTGTTTGTGAAAATTTAAAATCAATCTAACAAAAATGAAGAAGCTATGTCCAATTTTCAAAATCCATCAAAATTCATGTTTTTTAACCCCCCCCACCCATAAAACAGGTCACACTCAGCTACTGAAGCATACAATGTGAAGAAGGGTATTAGATGAACAAGTTTCCCAAGTTTCAAAGTGATAGCTTTGATAGTTTGCATGTAAGTGACCTAAACGTAAACTTAACCAACGCCGCCGCCGACAACGACCACGTGTCGTCACTCATCATTTTTTTCAAAAATCAGACGAGCTAAAAATGTAGATTCGTTCTTGCGCAGGTGCCATTCAACAAAAAGAAATACAAGCGTCTGGTGAAAGGTATAGATTATATTAAAGACAGTATTAATTAGGTCATCGGGTTTCTTAATTAGCTTGATTGAATTCAGAATTTAGTTGAACATATGTCATTGCCAATATTTACAACTATGTACAAATATATCGGATACAGTACAAAATAGGCAAAAGGGTTGACCAACAGGTTCTCTCAACTTTGATACGGGTCATCCCTTAGTGAAATATTTACAAATTCTATCTACAACAGTGGCATAAACGTTACTATAGATGTAATATAATGGCTATAAGTTTATCATAAATGAAACAAGGCAGTCTAAAAGACAGCTATATTCCCCACTGCAAATATGAACACTGAATAAATTTATGTTACACAGTGTAGTTTTCTCTCAGAAGTGCACAGCGTAGATATCTAAAAGGCAAATTTTGCCAGAGTTTCATTCAAAACCATTAAGCGTTTGGGGGAGCTATTGAGTCGACACAAATTCAAAACTCAAATCTTTGACCTTTAGTTGTGTCTTTGACTTTGAGTCATGGGTTCTACAAAATTAATAGTCTCAATGAGGTAATCATTTCACTGGAGTTTCATCAAAAGAGTTTCAGATACTGAGCAGACAGACTCAAATCTTTTACATTAAGTTGTGACCCTGATCTTGAGTTGGCATGGCCAGATCATGGGTTCTGCACATAAACTTGACGAGGTAATCATTTGCTCACAGTGTGGTCAAAATCCTTCAAAGGGTTACGGAGATATGGAGAAAATAGACAGGAAAGTCAACACTCAAAACTTGAACCTTAAGCTGTGACCTTGACCAATGATTACCAGATAACGAGTGTTGTTCATCGTCTTGAAATGGTGAACATTTGACCTCAGTTTCATCAAAATCTTTCAAGGGGTTCAGGAAATATGGAGCAGAAACGAATTTCAAAACTCAAACGTTTGACCCTTAGTTACGACTTTGACCCTGTGCCATCGTGAACGGCTCATGGGTTCTGAACATTGTCTTGGTGAGGTGAACATTTGATTAAAGTTTCATCAAAATCCTTCAAGAGAGTTAAGGAGATATGGAGCGGACGGCAAAATGTAGAATCAAGCGTTTGACCTTAAGTTGTGACCTTGACCTTAAGCCAGCGTGACCGGCTCATTGGTGCACATCGTCTCGATGAGGTGAACATCTGAACTGCCTTTTCAAAATCGTTCAAAGGTTTACGGAGATATGGAGAAGACGGGAAATGCTTCTGACGGACGGAGGCCATTCCTGTAGTCATCACACCGCTGCGCGGCGGGAGATAATAAAAACAAGGGCCATGATGGCCCTATATCGCTCACCTGACTTAAAACATTGGCTATAATAAAAGGGGTCATGATTCTAACACAATTCGTAGAGGTCCACTACACAATGCTAAGAAACATTTCAAATATCTATTATCTGCCTGTCGGCCTTGTGTGTTTCTTAAAAGTTTTCCCTATATAAGCCTATGCGAAATCAAGTGACTTCCCCCCGCCCATTCCGGGAAGGGGTAATTTTGAATAGGGGGTCATGATTTATACAATCTTGGTAGAGGTCCACTAGACAATGCTACATGCTAAATATCTAAGCTCTAGGTCTTCAGAAGAAGATTCAGAAGAAGATTTTTAAAGTTTTTCCTATATAAGCCTATGTAAAACCAAGTGCACCTCCGGGCGGGGTCAATTTTGACCCGGGATCATAATTTGAACAATCTTGGTAGAGCTCCACTAGACAATGCCACATGCTAAATATCTAAGCTCTAGGCCTTGTGGTTTCAGAGAAGAAGATTTTTAAAGTTTTTCCTATATAAGCCTATGTAAAACCAAGTAACCCCCCGGGCGGGGTCAATTTTGACCCGGGGCTCATAATTTGAAAAATCTTCGTAGAGGTCTACTAGACAATGCAACATGCTAAATATCTAAGCTCTAGGCCTAGTGGTTTCAGAGAAGAAGATTTTTAAAGTTTTTCCTATATAAGCCTATGTAAAACCAAGTGACCCCCGGACAGGGACAATTTTGACCCCGGACGGAGAGTGATCCTAATAGCTCACTAAGTGCCAGGTAAGCTGACAAGAGGGTCAAGTTGACCCTATATCGCTCACCTGGGTACCACTGGCTATAAAAGAAGATCATCAATAGCAGAAAGGGTCAATTTTGAACTTGGGCTCATGATTTTCCTCTACTTAAGCCTATATAAAATCAAGAGATCCCAGGGGTCATGATTTGAACAATCTTGGTAAAGGTCCACAGAGAAGAAGATCTTTAAAGGTTTTCCTTATAAGTTTATGTAAGACCAAGTGATCCCCCCTCCCAGGAAGGGTTAATTTTGACCCGGGAATCATGATTTGAACAATCTTGGCAGAGGTCTACTAGGCAATACTACATATCTAAGCTCCAGGTCTTGTGGTTTCAAATTCAGAGAAGATTTTAAAACTTTTTCCTGTTTAAGCCTATGTAAAATCAAGTGACCCCTAGGCATTTCTACATGCCAAATATCTAATCTCTAGGCCTAGCGGTGTCAGATAAGAAGATTTTAAAGTTTTTCCTAAATAAGCCTTATGTATGTAAAACTAATTGACTACCCCCTCTCCCGGGAGGGTCAATTTTGACCAGGGAGTCATAATTTGAACAATCTTGGTAGAGGTCCACTAGACAATGCCACATGCTAAATATCTTAGCACTAGGCCTTGAGGTTTCAGAGAAGATTTTTGAAGTTTTTATGATAAAGGGGAATAACTCTAAAAGTAGGCAAGGTAGAGTTATTGTTCTTGCACACTGCACTTCCTACCAATGTGCTATGTCAGTGTATTAAGTTTGAAGAAAATCCCTCAAGTACTTTTGGAGTTGTTCTCCGGAATGTTTTTTTCAAGTAAATCTGATAAAGGGGAATAACTCTAAAAGTAGGCAAGGTAGAATTATTGTTCTTGCACCATGAACTCCCTACCAATTTGTTATGTCAATGTATTAAGTTTGAAGAAAATCCCTCAAGTACTTTTGGAGTTATGCTCTGGACAAAACTTAAAGTAAATCTGATAAAGGGGAATAACTCTAAAAGTAGGCAAGGTAGAGTTATTGTTCTTGCACACTGCACTTCCTACCAATGTGCTATTTCAGTGTATTAAGTTTGAAGAAAATCCCTCAAGTACTTTTGGAGTTATGCTCCGGACAAAATTGGGAAGGAAACACGGACGGACGGACGGGCGGACGGACGGACGGAGACCATTACTAATATCCCCTTCGCCTTCGGCGGTGGGATAAATAAATAAGGGAACAGTGACCTTGATCCCCCCACCACGACCGAAAAAAAAAATAAATTTATATAAATTTTCATAAAAAATTCTCTAAAAAAATCTATTTTTAGTAACTGACCTTGACCCCCATCCCTGGAAACATCTTTTTTTTCGCTTAAAATAATATAAAAAAATAAACTAGTATTTATTAGTTACAATGACCTTGACCCTAGTGACCTGCAATGCAATCCCAAGCTTCCTCTCCACGCAAGCTACCTACCCACAAAGTGGGTTCATTGCAATAATTAGTCACACTTAGCTCAAGTTATTGAGCGGAAACCATTTTTCTATTTTGTGTAACAGTGACCTTGACCCGAGTGAACCCAAAAGCAATCCCAAGCTTCCTTTCCATGCAAGCTAGCTACACACTAAGCTTAATTGCAATTGGTCACTCCTAACGCATGTTATTGAGCGGAAACCATTTCTCATTTTTAGTTACAGTGACCTTGACACAAGTGACCCCAAATGCAATCCCAAACTTCCTCTCTTGGCAAACTACCTACACACAAAACTTCACTTCAATTAGTCACTCCTTACTAGAGTTATTGTCCGGATCCGGCTTTGACATAATAACTTCAAAATCAATAGGGGTCCTTCTACCAGTTATGACCAACCGTCATATCAAGCTCCAATATGCTATGCCCAGACGTTCTTAAGTTATCGTCCGGAAACCGTTCTACAATTCCGGATCACCGTGACCTTAAAGTTTGACCTAAGTAACTGACCTCAAAATCTATAGGGTCATCTGCTGGTCATGACCAACCTCCACATCAAGTTTCAAGATCATAGGCCCAAGCGTTCTTGAGTTAGCATCCTGAAACCAGTTGGTAGATGGACGGACCAACAGACATACTGACTGACATACCGACCGATTGACATCTACAAACCAATAAAACCCTCTTCTTTAAAGGGGACATAATAAACAAGAGAGCCAAAATGACCCTACATCGCTCATTGGCTACCATTGGCTATGATACAAGGTGAACAATAACAGAAAGGGTCAACTTTGACAGCGTGGGCGTCCTGTTTGAAAACTCTTCGTAGAAGTCCACTTCATAATGCTACATTCCAAATATCTAAGCTCTGGGCCTTGTGGTTCTAGAGAAGAGTTTTAAAGTTTTCCCTATATAAGCCTATGTAACTCAAGTGACCCCCGGGGTCAATCGTGACATGGGGGTCATGATTTGAACAATCTTGATAGATATCCACTAGGCAATGCTAAATATCTAAGCTTTAGGCCTTGTGGTTTCAGAGAAAAAAAAATTGTTCTATACATGTATCAGCCTATACAAAATCAAGTGACACCAAGGGCGGGTTCAACTTTGACTAAGGGGTCATGGCTTGAACAATTTTGGTAAAGGTTCACCTGGCAATGCTACATGCTAAATATCTAAGCTTTAAGCCTTGTGGTTTCAGAGAAGAAGATCTAAAAAGCTATTCCCTTCATGATTTGAGCAATCTTGGCAGAAGGGCCACTAGGCAATGCTACATGCTACATATCTAAACATGTTTCTATAAAAGCCTATGTAAAAATAAGTGATCCCCCTGGGCGGGGTCAATTTTGACCCGGGGTCACAATTTGAACAAACTTCGAAAAAATCCACTATGCAATGCCACATGCCAAATATCTAAGCTCTAGGTTTTCCTGTTCTTTAAAGATTTTTAAAGTTTTTCCTATTTGTTGCCTGGCAACCAAAGTCTTGCAAGGAATGGGATTATTTGAACAACAATGAGAGGGCTTCATGCAAGGAACACCCCTGTAAAGTTTCATCAACATTGGCGCAGTGGTTTCAGAGGAGATGTCGTTTGAAGGAAAATGTTAATGTACGTACAACGGACGCCGGACGGAATGCGATCCTAAAAGCTAACAAGTGACCCCTGTGCAGGGTCAATTTTGACCCAGGGGTTATAATTTGAACAATCTTGGTTGAGGTCCACTAGGTTATGCCACATGCTAAATATCTAAGCTCTTTGCCTTGTGGTTTCAGGGAAGAAGATTTTAAAAGGTTTTACTATATAAGCCTTTGGAAAAACAAGAGGGCCATGATGGCCCTATATCACTCACCTGAATACAAGTCCACTTGCCTGATGGGTGTGGTCAATTTTTACCCAAGAGGCATGATTTCAACAAAGTAGGGTGAAAACCACTAGACAATGTTACATACCAAGTAGGTTTTCCTATATACGTCTTTATAAAACAAGTGAGCCTCTGGGCGGAGCCAATATTGACCCCAGGGGTATGATTTGAACAAACTTTGAAGAAGTCTACTAGGCAATGATACATGCTAAATATCTAAGCTCTAGGTCCTGTGGTTTCAGAGAAGAAGATTTTAGAAGTGTTTCCTGTATAAGCCTATGTAAAATCAAGTGACCCGCTGCAGGTGTCAATTTTGACCTCGGGGTCATAATTTGAACAATCTTGGTACAGGTCCCCTAGGCATTTCCACATGCCAAATATCTAAGCTCTAGGTCTTGTGGTTTCAGGGAAGAATATTTTTTAAGTTTTTCCTATTTGTTGTCATAGCAGCCAGAGTGTAAAGATCAACATGGCAATGACACATGCAAATATCTACGCTCTAAGACAAAAACATATTTTTTCTTAAAACAATGAAAAAAAAACAAGAGCTGTCCCTCATAAGTGACGAATGCCCCCGAAAGACTCTGGTGTCTCACATTCTGTGTCCTCTCTATGTGCTCAACAATTGTGCCATGGTATTCTAAAATCCTTCCATGCATGACAGAGTTACCATGCATACAGTATACCATTACGTTTAAACTCAAAGTGTGACCTTGACCTTTAAGATAGGAACGTGGGTCTTGCACACGACACGTCGTCTTGATGTGATGAACATTTGCACCAAGTTATTCTATATTCAATCAATACATGACAAAGTTACAGTCCGGACACGAAAGTGCGCATATATAGGATTCTATTACTTTCAAACTCTTAGTATGATCTTGACCTTTGAGATAGGGACGTGGGTCTTGCACACGACATGTCGTCTTGATGTGCTGCATTTGTGCCACGTTATTTTAATATCCTTCAATGCATGACAAAGTTACAGTCCGGACATGAATGTATGAATATATATATACAGGATTCCATTACCTATAAACACTAAGTGTGACCTTGACCTTTGAGGTAGGGACTTGGGTCTTGCACATGACATGTTGCCTTGATGTGCTAAATATTTGTGCCAAATTATTTTAAATTCAATCAATACATGACAAAGTTACAGTCCGGACACGAATGTGTGCATATACACAGGATTCTATTACTTTCAAATTCTTAGTTTGACCTTGACCTTTGAGGTATGGACATGGGTCTTGAAAGCGACACGTCGTCTTGATGTGCTGAACATTTGTGCCAAGTTATTTTAAAATCCTTCAATGCATGACAAAGTTACAGTCCGGACACGAATGTGTGCATATATAGAGGATTTTATTACTTTCAAATTCTAAGTGTGACCTTGACCTTTGAGGTAGGGACATGGGTATTGCACGCGACATGTCGTCTTGATGTGCTGAACGTTTGTGCCAAGTTATTTTAAAATCCTTCAATGCATGACAAAGTTACAACCCGGACACAAAAAAATGTAAGGGCAGACGCACGTACGGACATATGGTGAAATTTTAATATGCCAAGATGGCCCTTTATCGCTCACCAAGCTTCCACTTGTTATAATACAAGGTCAACAATGGCGTTGCATAAAGGGTAAAAATTGACCTGGGGTCCTGCGTAGCTGTCCACTACACAATGCTTCATTTCAAATACCAGGCCTAGTGGTTTTAGACAAGAAGATTTTTGAAGTTATCCCTATAATTAAGCCTATGGGAAGTGTCCTGTCAGAGAAATTGATAACTGAAGAATGGATTTTAGTTTAAGTTCCAGTAAACATGTGCTCAGAAAATGAAACAAGTAATCTTTCATATTGTGCAGATTGTTAATACATGTTACATCTCAACTGAATTTTCATTTTTGGGTCGATTGCTAAAATCGAGCCAAAGTTAACAGAGTATATCGGCCTTACGGCCGAACGCACAACATACATACAAATAGTTCCATATAAACAATTGTTAGACATTATAGCGATTTCTGTTTTCAAAATTATATAGTAATAAATCTAAAAACATTTCAGAATAGAATAATATTATTTCGTTATTGTTCTTTAAATGTGTAATTAATCGTAAATACTATTTGCGCGAAAGAACGACTTGGACATACAAATTTATAAGAACTCGTTTTTTACCTATAACTCTATATAGTCGGCGGACATAGAGCAGTTGGTAGAGACGCTGGAAATTGAAATTGCGCTGACTTACTGCGGCGGACGCGAGTTCGAAACCCATCTTATACATTTTTTTTTACATTTTTCTTCTGTTTTACTTATAATTTTAAGACTTTAAACCATTTTAAATAGCAAATAATCACAGAAAACTTCATTCATGTCAAACTTATAAGGATAATGTTAATAAGACATACTGTATACATATTATTCGATAACAGTAAAGTTCAGTCAGTAGTCGTGTCAGGTTTTGCTTGTACAACCAGAATTGGTTTCCTTGGGTTCTTTTGGGGCCATGCCTCAACATCAATCATCACCAATTTCTAGAATATTAACATGTCAGTTTTGTTTGTGGGCCCTTTATTGATACTTTGTATCACTGTTTTTCTTGTTCAGTTATTAATTTACTCTGTGTCTTCTTTGATCTTGCTCATTGTTCAGTTTTTGCCTACAATTTAGGATAGGAATTTATTTTGTATTATTGACACAATACACTCAACCCCATGTGCAAATCCCATAACTTTTGAATGACATTAAAAGTTGTGCAAACTTTGAATTTTCAGTTCAGGTTTGTAAAAATCCACTTCTCAGTTACCATTCACAGCTATGATACTTTATAGGGTAGTTGAACATACATGTAGTCACTGAATGCAAAATGTAAGCACATGGGTTCCTATCAAAAGTAAAGTTTACACATATGGTTAAAGGTCAAACTCTGTGGACATTTGTGTCTCCAGTTTGTTGATAACTTTACTCATGTATGGGGTGCCCTGATATTTACACATGTATGTGTACAGTCTGTGTTGTTCAGAGACAATCGACCCTCCAGCACTTTCAGTCCTTTGATTACCTATTTACTCAATGTTAAATATTTATTTCTGTTACAATGAATGCATTTAACTTTTATCCTGCTTGCTGGAAATGATCCTGCCTTTGAAACAAGTGTAGATCATGATCAGCCTGCACATCCATGTAGTCTAATCATGATCTGCACTGTTATATACTCGGTCAATGCATTTGTACTAAATGCCTCGATAAACAATTTCTATGGTACTGTCCAATTTGATAGATGGAAGAGTACATTTTAGAAATAAACAGGGTAAGAGTTAACTCTATTATGAAAGAAAAACATGTATAGACATATTTGCCATTGATAAATCTGATATCTTCTGATACGTTTTGTACATATTAAATATTCATTATAACATTCTCTTGTGTTGTGAATGTAAAAATTACAAATACCAACTTTATCTAGGAAAAATCTTTACCTTCAAGACTTGAACCATCTGGGCTGACATCGTTGATAGCAAAGCATAAAGGAACTAGTTATGGATCAAGTCCTGATAATAATAACATTTCCAACAGAGGTGCTAATAGCCTATACTGACCATCTCCAGGAGATTTTTTTCAATGAATTACATAGTTGCTTTTTATAGCCTTATATAAGCACTGCATGATTCTGCCATGCATGACCTGCAACTGACCCCTGATTTTGAAAGGCGTGTATACAGCGAGATCAAGAGATGTGCATGGCAGTATATGTTGTGTACTAAATAAAGGACAAATGTCATTTATCAGTCTTACAGTGTTAAGACAAGTGTACTATCTATCACGATTAGCCTGCAAATCAATACAGATTGATCATGATCTCGACTGTTCGCTATTCATTTTTTGCTGTCTGATCATGATCTCGACTGTTCGCTAATCAATTTTTGCTGTCTGATGATGATCTGCACTGTTCGTTATTCATTATTTTGCTATCTGATAATGATATGCACTGTTCACTTTTCTTTAATTTTGCTGTCTGATCATGATTTGCACTGTTCGCTATTCATTTGTTTGCTGTCTGATCATGATCTGCACTGTTTGCTATTTATTTGTTTGCTGTCTGATCATGATCTGCATTGTTTACTTTTCATTATTTTGCTGTCTGATCATGATCTGCACTGTTCGTTATTCAAGGGTCTTGATTTGAAAAATCTTGGTAGAACAATAAGCAATCCTTTATGCTAAATATGTCTAGTGTTACTGTTATGAAACAGCTTGTGACAATACTGTTTTAAACAAATTGGGTTTCTTTGTTATAACATCATTTTAAGTATTAACATGCTTTCTGTGGGTCATAATTTGAACAATCTTGGTTAAAGTCCACTAGGCAATGCTAAATATCTAAGCTCTAGGCCTTGTGGTTTTTGAAAAGAAGCTTCTATAAAAGCCAATGTACAAATAAGTGACCCCCCCCCCCCCTGGGCGGGGTCAATTTTGACCCGGGGATCATAATTTGAACAATCTTGGTAGAGGTCTCGGTCTACCTGTTCTTGAGAAGAAGATTGTTTAAAGTTTTTCCTATTTGTTGCCATAGCAACTAGAGTTCTGCATGGAATGGAATTCTTTTAACAATTGTGAGAGGACTTTATGCAAGGAACACCCCTGTCAAGAGTTCTACATGGAATGGAATGATTTCAACAACTATGAGAGGGCTTGATGCAAGGAACACCCCTGTCAAGTTTCATCAACACTGGCCCAGTGGTTTCAGAGGAGATGTTGTTTGAAGGAAAATGTTAACGGACGTACAACGTACGAAGGACGACAGACGGAATGCGATCCTGATAGCTCATTTTGGCACTTTGTGCCAGGTGAGCTAAAAACAGTCACTTATTTATGTTAACGGATAAACGACGTACAACGGATGCCGGACGGAATGCGATCCTAAGAGCTCACTCTGGCACTTCGTGCCAGGTTAGCTAAAAAGATGTGAAATGTTTTTAAATTGACCTTCATTTAAGACTAACAAAAGAAAAATAGGAAACAAATATTACATATAAAGAAGACCTATGTGAAATGTTTTTTGAATGACTTACTACATGAAAATACTTTTCAATCAGCATACTTTCATTTGTCAGTATTCAGAGCTATCCAAAATATGAAACTGACCCTATATAACTGAAAAGAAATCAAGAGAGATCAACTTTGAATATTTCATAAGATGCAAAAGTTACTGAACATGAATGTACTGTGTATTTAAAATATTTGATACACATAATAGTATGTATCAAACTATTCCCAATAACAACTAATTATCTACCTGATGAGTATGTATTCAGCTACATAAGGTAGAAGGACTTTTTAGCTGTTATATGAATCATTTAGATCGGTCTTCTCAATCCTTTTATATAAAAGAGTCTGCCTATAGGACAAGTGTACTATCTATCACAATTAGCCTACACATCAATACAGATTGATCATGATCTGCATTGTAAGCTGTTCATTTTTTGCTGTCTGGTCATGATCTGCACTGTTTGCTATTCATTTTTTTGCTGTCTGATCATGATCTGCACTGTGAACTGTTCATTGTTTTTAGCAATTTATGATACTTTCCAAAGTGATAGATGGAAGAGTACATAGGACAAGAGCTTATTTTTTTATAAAAGAAAAACATGCATAGGCATAATCGCTATTTAAAACACTATGAGCTATTCATATTTTGCTGTCTGATCATGATCTGCAATGTTAGCTATTCAAATCTTTCTGTCTAATCCTGATCTGCACTGTGAGCTTTTTCTTTTTTGGCTGTCTGATCATGATCTGCACAGTTAGCTATTCATTTTTGCTGTGTGATCAAGATCTGCACTGTTCACTATTCATTTTTTTGCTGTCTGGTCATGATCTGCACTGTTAGCTATGCATTATTTTGTTGTTTGATCATGATCTGCACTGTTCGCTTTTCATTTGTTTGCTGTCTGATCATGATTTGCACTGTTTGCTATTATTTTTTTGCTGTCTGATCATGATCTGCACTGTTCGCTATTTATTTTTTTCTGTCTGATCATGATCTGCAATGTTCGCTATTTATTTTTTTGCTTTCTGATCATGATCTGCACTGTGAGCTATTCATCTTTTAGACAATTTATGGTACTGTCCAAATTAATAGATGGAAGAGTACATTTTAGAAATAAACAGGGTAAGAGCTTATTCTTTTATGACAGAAAAACATGTATAGACATATTTGCCATTGAGAAATCGGATATCTTCTTATATGTTTTGTATACATTAAATATTCATTTGATTACATATATGGACTTTCTTGTGTTGTGAATGTAAGAATTACAAATACCAACTTTATCTAGGAAAAATCTTTACCATCAAGTAAGAAACATCTAGGCTGAAAGCATGAAGTTCAACAAGGAGTCAACAACAAGTCCAGCAGAGGACTGCTACTTTCTCCAAGAGCATTTTGGGGAATTATATACATAGTTGCTATTTACAGCTTTATATAAGTGCCAATTGTAGGCCAGAGTTTTTAAATCTCTTGGTTTACGGGAATTTTTTTTTAAAATGACTTTTCCTACTGTATTGAACAGAGCACAATGTCATATTGAACATACCCATCAGTCTACTGCACCCGTCAATAATCAGCATTTTCAAAACAAAATAAATACTTTAAAATAATTACTTTCAGTTATATATCCCTACTATTCTGACACTTTATTAACTAGTTCTAATAAAGAAGTCTGGAATCGGGAATAAACAATCATTATATTATTTCTGCTAGAACACAACATCCATGAAATAAATTATAAAGATTATGAAAGATTTACCCAATGTCGACATGCACATTCACCGGTGTGCCGACACCACAAGAAAATTCATCTTCCTTGCTTACTGCTGCAATTTTTGTGACTTTCAGATTGCCCCCGGGATCAATAAGCCCCGACCTGATTAGGCAGTCGCCTACATTACTTAAAAGATTGAACATTACGATTTCCTTGTTTGAAGTTAAAATCAACCTCGTTGTGTATGGGCGCAGCCATTTTTCTGGATGTTGTCACAGGGGCTATACGATTCAGACACCAGAATATATCCAAACCCCACTGCCGATAAAGCGTCGGTTTCACCTGGCTTTCAAAAACGAATTGTCTGGCAAACGCCTGCTTGCGTGAAACATATAGCCCAACAGGTCAAACACCACTATTTTATTTAACGTCAAGACTGTGGAGTCAAACTGGTGGCAATAATAAAAATAAAATGTCAGTTCATTTTTTTATTATTCTAATTTGTCAAAAAATAGGACCGGCGGTCGCGTAAACCAAGGAATATCAAAATGTGTACTGAATACAGGACAAATGTCATTTATCAGTCTTATGGTGTCAAAATACTGCAATAAAATGAGCAAATGAGGTGACAACACATTATTCAAAAACTTAAATGTACTGGAAATAACAAAAAATACTTTTAAAATGTTGACCTAATTAGACAACCTGAATACCTTAAAATGGAAATAATGCATAAAGCCCATTTCTAGATTTCTTTATAAATCTAAGAGTGTAAAATCAAGTGATTTCTCTGCAGCCTAAATTTTAACCCATGGGTCTTGATTTGAACAATCCT
Source organism: Saxidomus purpurata (assembly GCA_022818135.1). NCBI lineage: Eukaryota > Metazoa > Mollusca > Bivalvia > Venerida > Veneridae > Saxidomus > Saxidomus purpurata. The sequence continues at coordinate 1,214,285 of JAFMSR010000021.1, read as the reverse complement.
GGTAGAACAATAAGCAATCCTACATGCTAAATATGTCTAGTGTTACTGTTATGAAACAGCTTGTGACAATACTGTTTTAAACAAATTGGGTTTCTTTGTTATAACATCATTAAATATTAATATGCTTTCTGTGGGTCATAATTTAAACAATCTTGGTAGAAGTCCACTAGACAAAGCTAAATATCTAAGCTCTAGGCCTTGAGGTTTTTGAGAAAAAATTCCTATAAAAGCCTATGTACAAATAAGTGACCTCCTCCCCCCCCCCCCCTGGGCGGGGTCAATTTTGATCCTGGGTTATAATTTGAACAATCTTGGTAGAGGTCCACTACGCAATGCCACATGCCAAATATCTAAGCTCTCGGTCTTCCTGTTCTTGAGAAGAAGATTGTTTAAAGTTTTTCCTATTTGTTGCCATAGCAACCAGAGTTCTGCATGGAATGGAATTCTTTTAACAATTGTGAGAGGACTTTATGCAAGGAACACCCCTGTCAAGTTTCATCAACTCTGGCCCAGTGGTTTCAGAGGAGATGTTGTTTGAAGGAAATGTTAACGGACGTACAACGTACGAAGGACGACAGACGGAATGCGATCCTAATAGCTCATTTTGGCACTTTGTGCCAGGTGAGCTAAAAACAGTCACTTATTTCAGAATTTAAAAAAAAAAAATATCTAAAAAAAAGTCACTTTGAGCTTCCTCTCCACGCAACCTACCATGATATAAGACAACTATTTTATCTTTCAAATCTGTACCATGAATGGTTACTAAGAAAAAGTGGATTTTACCAAAACATTTAACCAAAATTCTAACTAAACAAGTGACGAATGCCCCCAAAAGAGGTATCTCACGGTGAGTGAGTCTTTGTCCTCTCCATGTGCTCAACAATTGTGCCATGTAATTTTAAAATCCTTCAATGCATGACAAAGTTACCATGCATACAGGACTCCATTACTTTTAAACTGTGTGACCTTGACCTTTGAGAAAGGGTCATGGGTCTTGCATGCGACACGTCGTCTTGATGTGCTGAACATCTGTGCCAAATTATTTTAAAATCCTTCAATGCATGACAAAGTTACAGTCCAGACACAAATGTATGCATTTATACAGGATTCCATTACCTATAAACTCTAAGTTTAACCTTGACCTTTGAGGTAGGGACGTGGGTCTTTCACGCGACACGTCGTCTTGATGTGCTGAACATCTGTGCACAGTAATTTTAAAATCCTTCAATGCATGACAAAATTACAGCCCTAACAATATAAAGGATTCCATTACCTTTAAACCCTAAGTGTGACCTTGACCTTGAATGTAGGGACGTGACCTTAACTTTTGAGGCATGAACGTGGGTCTTGCACGCGACATGTTGTCTTGACAAAATTACAGCCCTAACAATATAAAGGATTCCATTACCTTTAAACCCAAAGTGTGACCTTGACCTTGAATGTAGGGACGTGGGTCTTTGCACGCGACACGTCATCTTGATCTACTGATCATTTGTGCCAAGTTATTACAAAATCCTTCAATGCATGACAAAGTTACAGTCCGGACACAAAAAATGCAAGGACGGACGCGCGGACGGTGCGGTTTTAATATGCCATCCTTTCGGTGGCATAAAAAGGGGCATAACTTTGACAAAATGCAGTCAACAGATATGAAACTTGCCCATCTTGTTGCTACAATGATGTCAGACAACTATATGAAGTTTCAAAGCTCTACCTTAAATGGTTACTGAGACAAAATGGACTTTAACAAAAAACTTAACCAAATATATGATGCAGGATGACAACACAGGACGCCGAGGAAGCTATGACATTAAAAAGCTTACCTTCCACATTTAGAGTAAAGCTAATTGTAGCAGAGACCGTCCTGTCATAACATTCAATAACTTTGGTGTCATCTGTTTTAAGCACGGGATCGATTGTAAAGACGAAAATGCCAGCACTTATATTGTTCATGAATGAGAATCTGGAAGGATTTGACAGATTTTCGACACATGAAATAAGTCCACACTCAGCAACTTTTACAGAATCAAAAATCCATATTTGACTGCCTGCATATGGTTGATTTGTGCAAGTAAGACTAGCCGTAGAATACACAGCAAAGCTTTTCCCGTCAGCAAGCGTATTTGATGGAGTCATTGTAAAACTCGCTGAAAAAAAAACAATATAATTAAGTTATTATAACTTATTGTTTGGCAGAAGAGACAAAACACTGAAAACGCGATTACTTTTAAATTTTATTTTAACGTGTTGGTGAGGGCTTTTTCTTTGTCTTTGTAGAACCTGAATGTAAAGGAACACTTATATTATGGGTACTGCATACATCTATAGGAAACCAATGTATTGTATTTCTAATAAGTTGCACTGTGTAGGGGGACAGGGCTTAAATATGTGATTTATTTACAATAGAGAACAGTTACAATAGCACAACAGAGAAAATGTGCCATAATACAAAATGCAGTACTGTTGACTCAAATAATTATGTCATTCTAAATCTATCTATAACATACAACGAGACTAATTGTAACAAATAAGCTAGAAATACGAAAACAAAGAACAACAATACATAACAACATAACCTACACTTCCTTTTGAAATAATTTTCAGATGTTCACGGACTTCCCAAAGAAATCCTCTTCAAACCGAAAATTTTATGTTGTTTGGAAGAAGACATTTATACTAACTAGATGGGTGTTCAGTAGAACACGTGTGTGGCTCTCTTACACTTTGTCAGAAAAGGGGCATACCTCTGTCAATATGATCATTTTGTTTTCTCTTTTGAGGCCCCATATGAGTAACCCCGTTTATTACATATAAAGTTTAAACAAAATTTATCATCTAGAAGCATAAATATTATCTGATACTACTAAGATTACAATTTTTTAACAGCAAGATAAATTATAAATTGGTGTAGATTTTTTGTTTTAAAGATTTCTTATTAATAGAGGTTTTCTTTCACTACTATTCCCTAGAATTTGAATGATTTAATAAAATAATGAATAAATACATATACCAGAGGTAGTTATCTAATGAAGACAAGATTGATTATTTAACTTGCTTATTTTTAGAAAAAACAAAACAAAACAGTCTAAATGTATGAATGTCAACTAAATATTTTTTATCAAAAAGATACTCTAAAGAGAGTTTGCATTGTTTGAAAAAAGCCTTGCAAGATGGAAGTGTAAAAAATCGAAAGGCGAAATACAAGACTTGGTTAGGGAGCATAGTGCTTGAAGCATTTATCAATATAAGGGAAACCACTCTTGCACAGAAATGGTTTTTTTTTTCTGGATTAATATTCACATTATGAATGACTTCGCTCCTATCATTTCATATTGACTGATACAACAAAAATAAAAAAGGAGTTTAAAAACGAAACAAGATCAGTAAGAGACCACTGTAGTTCGAACTTTGTTCACAAAAAAATGCGTAAAAAAGGCAAGGCAGTGCAGTGCTGGAAACAACGGACATCATGTATATGAAACACAAATGTAAAATTAACTATCATTTTCAAGAAGAGTCAAATATTCTCTCCACTTTTCACTGAATTTATTAAATTTGTTTTCTTTTTTTGCATTGAACAACTCTGTTTTCAACATTACTTTAACATCATATTTAAATAATTGAATAGATGGAACAGTATTCTTCATTTTGCATTTATATACAGATAATTTAGCCACCATAATTATATTAATTGTGGCTTTACTAAACTTTTCATTTCCCAAGATGACATCAGCCTTGGACCAGTTCAAATCTAAATTAGGGATGTTGTCCTTTAGCCATCTTTTTACATTATCCCGAAATAGGGCAGTTAATTGGCAATCCCATAGCAAATGTGCAACAGTTTCACTTTGTATGTTACAAAAAGTACACAGGCTGTTGTTTCTAATACCCATTTTTTGTAACATATAATTTGTCCTAATTCTATGATTTATTCTGTATTGGAACCACTGTAACAGTGGATCCCTTGTAGCAGTAAACGGTAAACTATAAACTGATCTCCAGTTAAAGGTTACATTTAAATTTAATTCATCACACCATTTCCGTTTGGAACAAGAGTTTGTTTGTACCATATTATCATAAATAATCCTGCATCCCTTACTTTTGCTATTAATAACTTTAATTGACACAGGTTGCATAGGGTTGTCTTCTTTTTTGGCATGATGTGGAATTTTTAATCTATTTAGAAAACTTCTAATTGTCTCTATAATGCTTTGGTATTGGAGAAAGTTTGTATTTATGTTATGGATAGTAGTAAATTCATTAAAGGACAAAAGATTCCCATTTCTGTCTAACAAATCATTGACCAAAATAACACCATTTCTTAAGAATCTGGGAAAACAGATACTTGTTCCCCCAATTTTAAACATATTGTTATACCAGACAGGTAAAGCACAAAAATCACTCCATGACTTTGGGTACTGGGAACTTAATTGGGTGAAACCTAGTAGAACATCCTTCCAAAATTTATTATTGACAGTGCTAATTTTGTGTTTTAAAAAATCATTTCCAAATTTAGTGAAATCATCTAAAAAGGGGCATTGATCTTTAACCATAATAGAGTACTTTGTGTTGTAATTCATCAATCTTCTGAGCCAAGTGACCTTTAATTCAGACATAAAAGCCCAAAGATTAATCATTCTCAATCCTCATGTGATTGGGTAATAATGCTGCGCTTTACTTTATCAGGGCCTGAAGACCATAAATAATTAAAGAAGATATTTTGGATTTTTTTAATAATGTCTGTACTTGGGTTTGGTAAACTCATAATGAGGTGATTTATTTTTGGTAGAGCTAAAGTTTTTATTACTACATTTCTGTCAATAGGAGTGATTTTTCTTTTTGACCACTGCCCAAGTAGGCTTTTAATTTCTTCTATTTTCAACAAATAGTTAGCATCACTAATATTATTCAAATTTAAAGTGAAATTTACACCTAATAACTTAAATGATTCTGATTCCCACTTTAAATTAAATTCTGGACATAATCTTATGTTGCTATCTTTAATTGAGCCAATCCATACTGCTTTAGTTTTATCTATATTGATATTTAAACCTGAAATGTTAGCATAAAATTCTAAAGTTTGCATGGTACATCTTAAAGATTGCTCAGACCCATCTAACATTATAGTTGTGTCATCAGCATATTGTGATAACAGGAACTCTGTATTATTTACTTTGATACCTTTGATATTTTGATTCTGTTTAATCAAAATTGCAAGTATCTCTGCACAAAGAATGAAGATAAACGGGGAAAGGGGATCTCCCTGACGACAGCCTCGCTGAACACTGAACCAGTCTGATGTATGTCCATTAATTATTACACTTGACTGAATATCATTATAAAATAATTCAATCCATTTTATGAAGTTATCTCCAAAATTAAAATATCTTAAAACTTTGTACATAAATTTCCATGAAATAGAATCAAATGCAGTTGAAAAGTCAATTAGCAGTAGCATTCCTGGTAAATGATTTTCTTCTGTATGTTGCATGATATCATACACTAGCCTAATATTATCTCCTATATACCTTCCTGTGTCAATATGACCTTGACCTACACATTTTGGCGGCATCACGACCCTTTTGTCATAAGCAATGCAATTTGAAAGTTTGATGAAGAAATCTTAAGAAATGGCAAAGTTATAGCCAACGTAAAGTTTTCGACATAAAAACTAAGTACCGTACAAACAAGAGCAGCTGTCTCATGACAGCACGCTCGACTATTCGAAAGCTTGTCAGTAAAATGGGGATGTTTTTGTCTAAGAACAGGTATATTGTGAAATTGTCTAAGAATTTCAAAGAAATACATGACCTTCTTTATTGACCATGAATAACTTTGAAAAGTTTCAAAATTGATATGCATAAAATCAAAAAGCATGACTGCTGCATGCTGCATAATTATTTTATGACATTGCAAAAAGTAAGCCACCTGGCTAAAAAAGTTCCATGAGTTTCTATGGAAATACACCGAAAAGGAAAACCCCAGAGTATTTAGACGCCTTTTCCGGGACTTTCCCCGTTTATCGCGGAAAATGTAAAAGGACTTTTTCATGAAAAAAAACACGGAATATTTTCCATGGAAAACCCTGGAAAGTGTGAATGTCCAGGGATATTTTGAAACATTGCTCCATGGAAAAGCCCAGACAGTTGTCCATGGAAAAGCCAGGGTATTTTGTCAACGGAAAGCCCAGACATTTGTCCACGGAAAAGCCTAGACATTTGTCCATGGAAAAGCCCGTTCAGGGAAACCCCTGAATATGTAAATGAAGCAGAGTTGGTTTCCTCATCTCCACCCTTAAGATGATTGCTACTGTTTGATTTGATTTGATTTGATGAGAATTTTATCAAGGTCCGTCCAAAAGAGCACTTATGTTAGCTTAATATCTGGATGAGACCCCGGCATGTCTCCCGTCATGCCTAAAAAATAAAATTTTGAAACCAGAAATAGGAGAAATTTACCTGACTGCAATTTCCAGCCAGTATAGCCAAAGGTTGAATTTGATTGGTTACCAAATAGTAGGCCAATCACGGCGACCAATGAGATCTAAGTTTGATTGACCTAGTTTGTATGTCTGGATCGTGGTAGCCTAACAGATTTTAGAAAGTTTTGATACTAGATGCTATATGTGTTTTGTAAAGTAAAAATCCCCTTTAATAAAGTGTTGTCCTATTTTTATTTTGCTTAGCTTTTTGTGATGATAAACATTTTAATTGTCCTGAATGATAGAATAAAATGTTGTCCGAAAGATGGTTTTACTTGTTTTAACAAGTTAAAAGTATGAATGAAAGTTTGACTTATGTTCCTACTCTGAAATTTTGAAAATATAAAAACCCCTTAAAAGCCAAATAAGCCAGCAACCGCACAGGCTACTTGTTAACTTTACTTCTTTTATTTTTTTACCAAAATCTGAGAGCGAGCAGCTTTAAACAAGAAAACGCATACTTAATGCCCATAGAAAAAGTTATAACTAACCAGAAACAGTGATTGATCCTATAACTAGATACCCCAGACATTGCAGAAAATGCATAAAACACTACTTATTTCCTAAATGGAAGCAGTAATCTACTGTCAAAAAATAGCCGGATCCAAAAAAGCCAAACGCGCACATGTTATAACTCCATCCGGTTCGCGCGCACTAAAAATCGCAGTAGGTCACCCAAAACCAACAAGTAGGTCAGGTCAAGTAGTACGTACAGCAATGTTAATCTTAAAAAGCACATCTAACTTTCGCAATTATATTTTCGAACCAATAAAGATGTGTAATATAAGATCAAAACTACATTAAGAACAACCTTACTCAGACACGAAAAACCAAATCACTTACAACTAAGAAGATGTGAAAAGTACTGGTTAGTCAACAGGATCAGGAATAGTAGTTCACCAGCATTTGTCCGAGGACCGAATCGTCGATCATGCAAATCATGATCTACACTTACTTCTTTTATTATTTATTTATAAGTAAAAAATAACACAGATTAACAGATTGAAATTAAAATTTCCTTCTGAAACAATTAAAAAGAATTTCTCACCAAAATTCCACAAAATTTTAATAAAATTTCTATTTTTACGAACTCATGATCTACAGCAACATTCATATATTTATAGATTGCTACTGTGAGTTTAGTTCTTTCTTATATCAAATAATTTCATTCTTTAAAATTGTTTAATAAGATATGATAAATAATCACTTTGATAAAATAATCATAAAAATAAGTATCTTAAGCAGTTAATATCGCTGTAACATCGCCGCATGGTTTCCAGCATTACTTACGCTCGGTATACTTTTTGACGTAAATCCGGGTTAAAGATTGCAAAAACAAGTGAAAATAAAAATGGTAATCCACCGTTTCAAAACTGTGGATTATCACTTTTATTTCACTGAGAAAACTCTATAATTCACTGGAAAACATAAAATAAAATACAATGGTGAATTGCCAAATTTAGAGTTTTATTATTGGTAAACATGAGACAGGGGTCATTTTCACTGTTTTCAAGGGTATATAATATTATAAGCTGTTCATACGATGAGCACCTCTTGATAAATGCTTTTTTCACTATGAACATATACCATACAAATTTACAAATGTATCCTAGCACACTGGTGCATTTCTTATCACTGAGTCAGCTATGACTAAGTGTGTATAGATATACTGGATGTCACCCGAATGTGTCATCAATATTTTCCAGCAATCAGATAAAATAGAGAAGAATAACAGTAACAATAACAACCAAAATAACCAATTGAAAACAGACATCCGAAAAAATAATTATCATTAATTTTGGTGTATTGTTTATCCATGTAAAGTTAAACAGATTCATTTTCAATAAGTGTTTACAGTTTCACGCCTCAGTGTACAATAAAGTTTGCTTGAAAAATGACCCTTTATCCAAGCTTTAGTGAAGGATGAGGGACATTATTGGAGTTAGGCCGGAGGCCAAGCATGTATATCAATAAAAAAGACACGTGATATCTCCCTGCGAATATAGCCGGAAGTAAACCCCAGCTGATCATACTTTAAAAAACGACAAGTTTTGTTGACGGCAATGAAAAAACAAGAAACCAGGGTGGGTATCATTGGAAGAGGTGGGAAAATACATGCTTGGCCTTCGGCCTAACTCCAATAATGTCCCTCATCCTTCACTAAAGCTAGGCCTATTCAGCCTACACATGTATATATATAGCATCTTTAAAGCATCGTTAACAAAACAAAGAAATATAAACATCAAAGTCAAGATAACCACTGTATTTCAGTAAACAACCCTGTAAACAAAATATTTAAACCTCATGTTATCAAAATAAAGTTTTCATAGAATCAAATTCTCACTAGTCTTAATATTCTCAAGTCACTGAGAAACACCAGTCCTGTTTTAATGAGCATCCAGTCATCCATTAAACACAGCTCTAGCAAAAGTCATGTCACCATTGTTCTTAATGACAGAACGATAATAAAACTTGTAGAAATTTTTATCTGATTTCCAATCGGCTGTCTTTCAGATATCTTTGAGACAACAATCAAACGATGCTGCTGACACCGAAGCAGATCTATAATAGTGAGCCTTAAAAAGAGTAGTGTCAATACCAGCTAGATTTAACAGTTTTCAAACATCTAGCGACAGTACTAGTACATAAAGCCTTATTAGTCACATATGAAACCAAGACTTGCTTAGACTTTCTTAATGACTTAGTAATCCTTATGTAAAACAAAAGTGTATGCACAACACAAAGAGTTTCGTCCTCAAAATGTTCCAACTTCAAAATAAAGGGATTACTTCTTCCCATTGTGAAGTTTTAAGCAGATCAGGAAATAGGAACAGACATCCTTCTGTCCTAATCTAAGACAAGAGGGCCAAGATGGCCCTATATCGCTCACCTTGGTACAAGTCCACTTGCCTGGTGGAAGATCACTAGATAATGTTATATACCAAATAGGTTTTCCTATATACGCCTTTGTAAAACAAGTGACCCCCCCCCCCACCGGGCAAGGTCAATTTTGACCCCAGGGGCATAATTTGAACAAACTTTGAAGAGGTCTACTAGGCAATGCTACATGCCAAATGTCTAAGCTCTATGCCTTGTGGTTTCAGAGAAAAAGATTTTTAAAGTTTTTCCTATATAAGCCTATGTAAAACTAAGTGACCCCCGGTGCGGGGTCAATTTTGACCCGGAGGTTATAATTTGAACAATCTTGGTAGAGGTCCATTTAAGCTCTACCCTTGTGAAAAAATCAATGGAATTCCAATGGAATACTTCATAGATTCTACTGGAATCTACTATATTACTGGAATACCAGTGGAATAATCAAATATATCACTGGAACTAGAATTTAAAATACCAGTACTGGCGGAATTCCACTGAAACTGGAATTTGAAATACCAGTACAGGTGGAATTCCACTGGAACTGAAATTGAAATACCAGTACAGGTGGAATTCCACTTGAAATATGAAAAAATACTAGTTAAAGTGGAACTGAATTAGTTGAGCACAGGCAGAATTACACTTGCACAGTAAATAAATGTAAAACAATATGTCTGAATTTCACTGGAACTAGACAGAATTCATTGAGAAAAATATTTCCAAAACACTAATGAAACATGCAGTTATACATTTATTTGGGAAAGCTTTAAATAATGTTTATTTTCTCAGGTATGCAGAAGTTTCATTCTAAAATTTATTTAACTGTTACTGACTTAAATTGAAACTATATGATGGAGAGGAACTGCATAGACATAATTATGTGTCTATAAGTCAATCCATTTTCCATGTTTTAATTATAACAGTACTGTAACTGCCCTTTATTTTGCAAATCTTCATTCACTAATATAATATGGAGGCCAGGTAATTAATCTCTGTGGTGTCATTCAGGGAACTTGGTCGTAAAAATAGATAGCATACAAAGAAAGCATTATGTAGATCACCACCTGGAACCTCTGTATCAATTTACAGGAAACAGTATTTTATTAGCAAAATCTCAACAGGAAGTGGTCATTTTGATTTTTGATGCAAATGTTAGACATGTCAGAAAGTTTTTGAACAAGCTTTTAAGAAATGTTTACATGTGGATGATTTAGTGACCTTTAATTAATTGTGCTGAACAGGACAGTATCATTTGTATATAATAATTGTTAATCTAAGATACAAAATGATGGTTTAGATCATTTGACTGTTTTAACTGAGGATTTGATAAGCATGCAGTGGCTGTGGAGCAAAGGTATATTGTATATTTGATTCATATAACATAAATAAATAATTATATGCATATTTTCTAGAGTAGCAATTACTGAATCTATTAAATACTAAGTAATTATTGAATAAAAAGATCACAGAAGAATTATGGAAATTTAGATAAATGTATGGAAACAATTTGACCACATTAACAATTTTAAATTTAGTCAATTTAGTACTTTTTACATGATATTAAATTTAATAAAACATTAACATGTCTATTTCAATAACATACTTAAAATTTTCATTTTTTTAGAAAAACAACCCTTTTTGTTCATAGAAACACTTAAATTCTACTAGTATTCAGATGAACTTGAATGTAATTCAACTGGTATTTTGGGGAAATTCTCCTGGTATTCAGATAGAATTCCACTGGAATCTTGAAGGAATCCTACTGGTATTTAAGTGGAATTCCACTGTTATTTAAGTGGAATTCCACTGGTATTTTTGATGGAATTCCACTGGACACTATTCCATTGAAAAATACCAGTGGAACTGAGGTGGAATTCCAGTTAAAGTTCCAGTGGTATTCCAGATGATCATTTTCACTAGGGTAGGCCTTGTGGTTTCAGAGAAGAAGATTTTTAATGTTTTTCCTATATAAGCCTATGTAAAACTAAGTGATCCACGTGCGGGGTCAATTTTAATCCGAGGGTCATAATTGGAACAATCTTAGTAGAGGTCTACATGCCAAATATCTAAGCTCTAGGCCTTGTGGTTTCAGAGAAGAAGATTTTTAAAGTTTTTCCTATATAAGCCTATGCAAAACTAATTGACGGGGGGTGCGGGGTCAATTTTGATCAGGGGGGCATAATTTGAACAATCTAGGTAGAGGTCCACTAGCCAATGCTACATACTAAATATCGAAGCTCTAGGCCTTGTGGTTTCAGAGAAGATTTTTAAAGTTTCTCCTATATAATCCTATGTAAAACTAAGTGACCACCCGCGCGGGGACAATTTTGACCCGGGGGTCATAATTTGAACAATCTTGGTAGAGGTCCATTAGACAATCATGACAATCATGCTACATGCCAAATATCTTAGCTCTAGGCCTTGTGGTTTCCTTCGGAAAACCTGGTTAAAATATACTGACTAACCGGTTTACCTTTTGCAATTGATTTTAACTTTGGCATACGCCATTCTTCTGCACTTGCAGCATGTTCACCTAAATTATCTGAACTCTGACCTTTCCCAAAAAGGGCTTCCGAAAAATTCTTAGACAGATGTTTAGTCAACGGTTGATTAGGAAATTGAGAAGATTTGAGAAATCAGATTCTGTATCTGAGATATCGTCTCTATCAATCTGAACATGAATATTTGGCCTGTTTTTGCCCCTAGGGTCAAAATTCTCAAAATCATCTTCATAATCTGGTATAAAACGTACTCTCATCTTCATAAATTTTCATTCCCAATATTTTACGTAAACAGCTTACGTCACTAGCTGTCTAACTGGGGAGACATTTTTGCCTTTTTCTTAGACTTGCTCAAATTTGTCTTCGAGTTCATATTTTTACTAGTCTTAGACTTAGCTTTTGTTTTACCATCCTTCGATGGTTTCTTACCAGTATTAACTGTATTCTAACTTTCTACGATGACATTTGCACCAACATTCAAGCTCTGTTCTTCGAAACCCGAAAAAGATGCATCCGAATCCGAAACACTAAGACTAAAAACATCTTGAGAAGAATGCTTCAAAATAGATTTACGAGGAAGAACGTCGCCTTCCTCTGAGCTCATTATGCAAACGAATACCAGTACTACGTCCTCGGCGTGCTTAAAGAACCAAAAAGGGGTAGGGAGACTTACCAAAACAAAAAAACAAGTTACATTTGGTAACTGCATAACATAGCTGCATTTGGTACATGTGTAACCAAACTAGATTTTTCATTGTTGAAGTAATTTTATTGAGCACTAAGAGCAGTATCGAAACGTTTTCATCTGTAATAGAAACTATAAAATTCAATGTTAGTTCACCGAATGGATTTATTTGTGTGTATATAGGCCCGCTCATGTTTTACCGAGTTCTGAGTATTCTTTGTTTATATTGTTTTGTTCATATCGGCGGAAATTTCCGGTACGTTTCGTGCTTTCCGTGGTGTAGTCTTTTACCCCCAACAATTAAAATTTTCCAAATTGAAAGACCCGCCATTACGATCTTTGCGGGACTGTTTCCATCCATTATGATGGTCAGGAAAATTGTTTAAAAATTTAAAATTCGCATAGAAAGTACAGTAACAATGCATTGAATATAGCCTATGCTCACTACAGATGACCACTATATACAATTTACATTCGTAAATATCCATCTTTACAGGTCAAGTTCGATTATGGCCACATTTGCACTTAATAGTTCAGAGAAACACATGTGTGCACCTGTATGATATTCGGTATACATTTTCATATTTGCATGTTACTGAATAGCAAAAAGCGGGAGCATCCGTTTCCTTTGGAAACTTTCCTTTGCACACATTTCTAGATTTTGCTCTATTAATTACTCTAGGTAGAAATACTCTGACATATTGTAAAACAAATGATTAAATAGAACACCATCTTATACTTACTACTCTGGGAAATATTACAGTCTGTATGCCACGAAGTTTTCCTTGCAAGAACGGTAACATACACTTCCACTTAATATACTTGTATAAATTTTGTATATATGTCTTTGCACAGTTATTGTAGTCATAAGCAATTATTATAACATACTAAAAAATGCAACCAGGGATTTGACGGGTATATTGTCGTAATTCCAAGACTCATGCAGTGTAGTTTGAAAATTAAAAAAGAACTTGCTTCTTTCTATTCCTTGGTTTTAATCAATCGGCCCCTGTATTAAAGTTGTAAAGTATATTAAGAGTATGCATGTGATTATATTGTTATTGCAAAACATTTTGAAATTCTGACAAGACTTCTGGCATTTATTCTTGTTTTCATAGTATTAGCTCACCTGATACAAAGGATGACTGTCGACCTTGAAAACATTCTAGAGACTACCATCATGAAAATTGGTCAAAATGTTTGTCTCAATGATTTCTAGGTCAAGTTTGAATCTGGGTCATCTGGAGTTATATAGAAACTAGGTCACACAGTCAAATTAAAGAAGAACCTTGTAAACACTCTAGAAGCCACATTGTATAGCCAGTCAAATGTTATATTGGAATGGTGGTCACCTTGGATCCAAAACTAGGTAACAGGATCAGATCAAGAGATAACTTTTTATTGCTCTAAAAGTCACATTTTATAACCAATTTTTAGGAGAATTAGCCAGAATCTTCCGGTCTTGATGATGACCTAACTAAATCTGGAACACATATAGATCAAGGTTGATTTTGATCACATTGTGTAATAAGTAGGCCATGCACTCAGGTGGACGATATAGGGTCAAGATGGCTACTCTTGTTGGCAGTTCTAGTCAAGTGAAGAAAATCAGTTGATTTTATATATCTCTCTCTTGTTTTTTTAACGTCTCAAAATCGTGTTCCGAAGTCTAATACAGTTCTGCCTTTAATACAAGTCATCATCATTTCCTTGGGCAACGCTATCTTCTTGAAAACAAATCTTTCAGCAAAATCTGTTATGTATGGGTGACATTATAATAAACACTTCCTCCCAATGCCCTCTATCAATGTGCATCATGTAAAGTAAGTGGACTAAATACAAAATTTCATAGATAATTCAACTCTTAGGTTGAGAAGAGTTATGGTTATATGATGCTGCACTCTTCTATCACTATAATTATGTAATATCAAGTAAATCTATTTCATGGTTTAGGACTTAAATGTTTCTGACAAACAAAATGTCATAGGATAACAGGAGATAATTTTAAAATGAGGTTAGCTAGATTAATGGTTCTTAGTCACTGCACTCTCTTTCAATGGTCTCTATCACTGTGTCTGTATCATTGATTAACTCAATCTTTAACATAGTTTTCAAGTTATGTATGAAAATACACCATTATTATGGTTACTAAATGCCACAGCGAAAATTAAAACAGAAACAGAATCTGCCTTGTGATGCTGGTTATTCCAGCGAAACATTATTTGAAGGTAATTCACTTGTTTATGACCAGATATCAGAGTGTAATTCAAATAGATCTACTTGATTATTTAAATTGCTGCTTTTCAGTTAATTTCTATATCGCCTTTCCAACATTTGATAAAGTTTGATTGAATTGTCATAACATTTTGAAATGCTCTTGTAATGCAAATTATAACTCTGCGTTGAAGATGCAAAGATGAAAAGGAATCATTGAATGCAGTGTTTTGAAAACATGCACAGTGCCTTCTTGTTTGGAACAGGAAATAATAAAACAGAGTACGATAAAGCACCATTTTATTCAATCACTATTCAAAGATTCTGATTTTCTGCAGATTTTACAATGGTGGTTTATCATAAAATTTGTATTTAAGATAAATGCAATAACCAAAAATGTTCAATAGCTATCAGTTCTTTAAATTGATTTACATAGGTGAACAAAGTCCTCTATGATTAAATAACACTCAAACAATGTCTCAGTTTCAACATTATAAGAAAGATATGGAAACGAGTAATTGAAAGATATGAGAGTTTTTATTCTTATCATGATTTAAAATTCAAATGGTTTCAAATTTGACCAGTTATAAGGAAAATCATTCTGTAGGGAAACTTGCATTCTGTCACAACTGAACAGGAATGTGAGACAGACCTGTGTATTCACAGTAGGGGTCTTTAAGCCAATGATTGTTCATAGTCAGCTACTGCATAGCTACTATTACAGCAGGTAAAAGTTGATAAATGATGGTGCACATGGTTAAAAGAGTAAAAACACTTATCATTTGAAGAAGAAACAAGAGCTGTCCCTCACAAGTGACGAATGCCCTCGAAAGAGGTGCCTCAGTCTGTGTCCTCTCCATGTGCTCAATAAATGTGCTATGTCATTTTAAAATCCTTCCATGCATGACAGAGTTATCATGCATACAGTATTCCATTACTTTAAACACTAAGTGTGACCTTGACCTTTGAGCTAGGGACTTGGGTCTTGCCCGCAACACATCCGCTTGATGTGCTAGACATTTGTTCCAAGTAATTTAAAATCCTTAGAAGCATGATAAAGTTATAGTCCGGACACGAATGTGTGCATATATACAGGATTCCATTACCTATAAACTCTAAGTGTGACCTTGACCTTTGTGGTAGGGATGTTGGTCTTGCAGCCGACATGTCGTCTTGATGTGCTAGACATTTTGTGCCAAATTATTTTAAAATCCTTCAATGCATGACAAAGTTACAGTCCGGACACGAATGTGTGCATATATGCATATATAGAGGAATCCATTACCTTCAAACTCTAAGTGTGACCTTGACCTTTGAGCTAGGGACAAGGGTCTTGCACGCGACACGTCGTCTTGATATGCTAAGACATTTGTGCCAAGTTATTTTTAAATCCTTCAATGCATGACAAAGTTACAGTCCGGACACGAATGTGTGCAAATATAGAGGAATCCATTACCTTCAAACTCTAAGTATGACCTTGACCTTTAAGCTAGGGTTGTGGGTCTTGCACGCGACACGTCGTCTTGATGTGCTAGACATTTGTGCCAAGTTATTTTAAAATCCTTCAATGCATGACAAAGTTACAGTCCGGACACGAATGTGTGCATATATAGAGGATTCCATAACCTTCATACTCCAAGTGTGACCTTGACCTTTGAGGTAGGGATGTGGGTCTTGCATCCGACACGTCGTCTTGATGTGCTAGACATGTGTGCCAAGTTGTTTTAAAATCATTCAATGCATGACAGAGTTACGGTCCGGACACGAATTTGTAAGTGGGGACGCACAGACGGACGGACGCCCATACGAAGGTGTTATTAGGTGTTTTTTTCCATTGTTCTCGAACAATAGAGTGACCACTTAAGTAACAAAAGAATGACCACTTAAGGGACAAAAGACGGAATGAAGACAATAGAAATCTTAGGCCACACCTCCTACCACCCAAGGTACCCATCGTGCGTGCGGACAGACAAACGGACGGACAGACGGACGGTGCGATTTTAATATGCCGCCCTTCGGGGGCATAAAAAGATAAAAATAAAGAAAATTGTCAAGTTCACTTATGCTTTTCAATATTAGCATCTACACTATGTATATTTAACTAGTATGGTGGTAAGCAAATTGTCAATGTAATACCACAAAGGTATGCGTTTCCTCAAATTGAGTAAAGTGTTCAGCTATGTATGTATGTAATGTTTGCAATGTAAATAAATTACTCAGGTAAGTCACTTTACCTACAGTCTGAGACATTTTCTTTTTATATCTTTCAATTAAACATTTAATTTTGATAACACTTTTCTACTTTCACATAATTCTCAAAAGTGAGATTTAGTTTTCTGCCATAAAAGAAGTGCTCAAACCAATTATCTCTACACATCAGTAAAATTTATGATCTGTTTATTGGACTAAATGTCCAGTCTAAAGACAGCTAATCCAACAGTGTCTTATCTGGTAAGGGGGTCATAAAATAATTTAGGGATTAGACCTCCTGTAGTTTAGGGGGTCACTTATGAAGGAGGTTCTAACTGTGTTTTTTCCTTTCTTACAAAATACTTATAAGGCAGGATAGCAATTTTTATTAAACTAGACTTATCACTAAATGTGATTAATACCCCCAAAAGACTGCTTTATAAACTGAGGAAGTTCGTAGTGACAAAATACCTTGTAAAAAACTAAAAAAGAGATATTGTTCTTGGCAATAACTCTGTAATTTGTTAAGATAGAATTATGGTTCTTGTACACTGCATTTCCACTTATTGTGCTTGACCATTGTATGAAGTTGTATTGAATTCCAACCAGTAGTTTTCGAATTATGCTCCGGACAAGTAAAAGTAACAAAGGGCAATAACTATGTAATGAGTCAAGAAAGAGTTATGGTTCTTGTACACCGCACTTTCTCTCATTGTTCTTGATCATTGTATGAAGTTGTATTGAATTCCAACTTGTAGTTTTCGAAAAATGCTCCGGACAAGGAAAAGTAACAAAGGGCAATAACTCTGTAATTACTCAAGATAGAGTTATGGTTCCTGTACACCGCACTTCCTCTCATTGTGCTTGACCATTTTATGAAGTTGTATTGAACTCCAACAAGTAGTTTTCAAGTAATGCTCCGGACAAGGAAAAGTATCAAAGGGCAATAACTCTGTAATGAGTCAAGAAAGAGTTATGGTTCATGTGCACTGCACTTCCTCTCAATGTACTTGACCATTGTATGAAGTTGTATTGAATTCCAACCAGTAGTTCTCAAGTATTGCTCCGGACAAGGAAAAGTAACAAAGGGCAATAACTCGGTAGTTACTCAAGACAGAGTTATGGTTCTTGTACACTGCACTTCTTCTCATTGTGCTAGACCATTGTACGAAGTTGTATTGAATTCCAACCAGTAGTCCGGACAAGGAAAAGTAACAAAGGGCAATAACTCTGTAATGAGTCAAGATGGAGTTATAGTTCTTGTGCACTGCACTTCCTCTATAATTATGTGCTTGACCATTGTATGAAGTTGTATTGAATTCCAACCAGTAGTTTTCAAGTTATGCTCCGGACAAGGAAAATGCAACAGACCATCTGACCGACCGCCCGACCAACCAACCACCGGGTGACTCCTATATACCCCCCAACTTCGTTTTTGGGGTATAATAAAAGAAATTTTGCTTTCTTTAATCAAAAGCGTCTTCTGGGTCTACTGTAGACTACATTATGATAAGACCTACAAACTGAGGTCCCATGTATCTGTGCTGTACACCGGGCATGTTAAAGAACCAAGGGTGTCTCTAAAATGGGACACATTCTGCATATTGCACTATCCCCTGAAAGATAAATTAATTAAAACTCTTCTGCTGGTGTTGGTCATATGGGTACCAATGGTAAAATCTCATACATACAAACACATGGGTTTGAAAACACTGAAAAGCGTTTTTGAAATTTCAAGTACCCCGAACAGAATTCAAACCAGAGACCTTTTGGTAGTCCAAAGCGTAACATCACTGGACCACGAAGTTCTTTTTGTTTTACTTGTTTAATATGATTGAGAATGGGCATCAGACATTATGAGAAATAGCTTTATAGCAAAAATATAAAATGAAATGTAATGAATTAAGTCGAAATACTTAAATAATTTAATAAAAATGTCAAACTGATGAAACTATTAATATCATTAATATCATAATTTTTTCCTGGAAAAACTTACAATTCTTATTA
Organism: Saxidomus purpurata; assembly: GCA_022818135.1. Classification (NCBI taxonomy): domain Eukaryota; kingdom Metazoa; phylum Mollusca; class Bivalvia; order Venerida; family Veneridae; genus Saxidomus; species Saxidomus purpurata. Next base: position 1,195,333 of record JAFMSR010000021.1, on the reverse strand, counting down.
AAGATATAATTGATATTTTCTTATTCTCTTATTTTGAAATGAAAGCATCATATAAGTTATGGAGCCTGAACCATCTAAGATTTAAGGAGATGAAATGACTAGGGGCTGAAATGCCTGTAATTCAGTATTTGGATGGATGACTCAATAAAGAGATGAGTCAATTAAGTTGGTTTTTAAACAAATAATAACCTTAAAAAAGTCACAGGATTCAAAACACAAATATAAACATAAGCTATTGCAAACCTTTTGAATTGACTGCATAGGTCACTGAGGTGTTGGCATATAGTGACGTACCTTACCACTGGAGGAACCCGGATAAAACAGACGGCTACCTCAGTAACCGTCTCATATATACTGCCCAAGACAAGCTTTCTTAAATGTGTTATGCCAATACTAATTCAGTCTTGCTTACATTACAATTTTTATTTATTTCTGAAGCATTTACTCTGTGATTAACATACCCCACAGTAATTGACCCCTGACTGGAAATAAAGTTTATTCTATTCTGATCTGTACTAGAACCCTGTCCTGCATAAAGAACCATGATCGGTATCAGGACTTGAACCCATGGCCCTCTGTCAAAGAGAGATTGTAGAGATTATAAGTCAGCTTAGCCACAGATGGGGTAGCAATAGGTTTCCCAGATATGCAATAAAAGCATGCAGTTCATAATTTGGTAGGAAATTAGGGTTCAGTAAAACTTGTCTGAGTTTATATCAAAGCACTTTAATGCTTAGAGAGCTATAAATAGTATTATCTGTTAAACTTCAAAAAGAAACATTCTTGACAACAGTTTACTGTATTCATGTACACATAGAAGGGTTCTTACATTTTTTAAGCTTTAGTTTTGTGAAAGTCTTTTCAGATTAAAAACTGATGCCTACAATAAGTAATACTGCATACAATTCAAGACACTGACTATTAGCATTATGTAAATTTTGAGTATGAATTTTCCATTTCACATGAAGCTAAGGCCTAAAAAAAATAGTTGTGTTTCTGGTGGCATGGCCAAAAAAAAGAGGGTCGGTAGGTAGGGATTTTTTTTTTTTGTGGGTTTGTATTGTTAGTTCTGCAAGTGGTGTTTGCTACATATAATTGTGAACACCCCTTTACTTTTCATTTGTACATCTAAACTTGTTACTCATTTGTCTATATTATAATAAAATAAATAATACATGAAATATACAAGATTAATCTGTGTTTTAAATTTATCTTCTTTCATATATAGATTATGAATTTATCTAAACCGACAACATTTTCATATTAAATCTTTATTTTCAAGTTTGTGTTTATATTTGACTATCATACATATCTTTTTTTACACTACTTAAAATATTATTCACAGAGACTAGGAAATGTTTTAAACAAGAAAAGATTTTGACTGAAAGACATTCATGACAGCAAACTTTTGTTTGAGATTTATTGTCTGAAAATTGTAATTTCAGGGGGTCACAGGGTAAAAAAACGGGATGTTAAGTAGGCTTTCAAACTGAACGGTCATTGATTCTTCAGTCTTAATTTATAAGGTTCAAAATCAAATTTTCAAGAGTAAAGGTGAGAATTTTTCGGGTTGAGCTATGGGCCATAGGGATCAGGTCTTATACTCTAGGGTTGCATATTATTTTTCTATTTTTGTCTTGCAGCTTTTAAGTTATATTTTCTAATACTTAAATTAGGTAGCTGCTAATTCCCAATCTAAGCTCCATCAGCTCAAAAATAATAAATATTTACATCGTTTCCCGTTTGTCATATATTTTCGCGACCCCGCATGTCCGTGATTTCCTTCAAATTTTCGCGATTTTTACCGCTTTTAATACGATGGAATTTGTTCAGAGTAGTTTCAGGGGGCTTTAATTAAGGTTGTTTGAAACGAATTTAGGAAGATTATTGTATTATTTTATCTGTCTTTTTCAAGAGGGATGGAGAGGCGCCGAATAATGCCCCCGATATATTCGTGTAGAATAAAAATCCCGTCCAGAACAATGTGCAAGTTAAACTTTAAACACGCAAGTCAATATTTAAATATTGACAAAAAACAATGCAATTATCATAACCCTCTTTTGTTGCACTTACGTACGGCCGAGTTTAAAACGTTTTTAATGACACATGATTATCGGAGAACGGTTATTACTTAATTGTCTTTTGATCGCCTGAGGGCGTTTTATGTTTCCGACAATCTGTGAATAACAATACACAGAGTCGTGTCAAGAACTTGTCACTGTCCACCGCTCACCTCTAATCCGCGTTACAAACACCATTACAAAAATTCGCCGAGGTCTGTTATTTTCAGTTTCATGATTGTTTATCAATTATCACATTTGATAACGACCTAAACAGCGTCATGCTGTTTAACAGGTAGTGTCTTATTAGCTCCGCCTTCTTTCGTATGAATTAGCCACAGACGACGATCGATTTTTGACTGACGGCGAAATCGCCGAGACTTGTAATGACGCCGCTCCACCTACTTTCGTATGTTAGCCAACTGACGACGGTCAGTTTTTGATTGACACGGCAAAATTGCCGAGTCTCGTGACGCATAAGAGAAAATTCCCGCGATTAAATTGACAAACAGGATATTTTTTGCGGGTCAAATAAGGGTATTTCTCGATTTTCAGGCACTGAAAACTTGAAGAAAACTTTACGGTCGGCGGCAAAAAATTACGGTCGGTCGGGCCACCGGAAACACAACTGTTTTTTTAGGCCTAATTGGCAGTGTAATTGTACATGTTCAGTTGTTCTTTAAATTTATTAATGTTTAAAAAAACTTAATATTTGAATATCTGTCAGAAGTAAAGTCTGAATTTGGTATTTCCACTTACTATTAACCTGTGGCAAATTGAAAATCATAAAATTTCGCATAAATTGTACTAGCTGTATTATTAAGACTGTATTAAACATGCTCATAAAAGTAGGAATATAAAAAAACTGTCACAGTATATGATTCCCTGGCAAAAGTTTTAAATAAATATTGAGAAATTTTGATTTTATTTTTTAGCTTCACTGAGAAGCTTTGCAATACCATAAATTTTGTACAAGTTAATATAGGCTACTTTTAGATAAGATGATATTCATTCTTATTCATGTCTCACCTAGTTTTATGGCTCAAAAACTGTGTTGCGTAATTAGGTTTCCTGTTAAATTCAGGTGCCAGATAAGTACATGTTTTATACCTGTATTTATTACAGAAACAAGCAAATTCATTGCAAGGGAGCGTTAGTAAACCGCAGCAGTAAGTTTATTAACTCCCCACAAACGTTAGGGTGTATAGAAGAGTCAGCTGATCAGTCAGTGTGTATATTGATAAGTCAGTCTGATGGCTGATTTTATGTCAGCTCCATAATGTCCTCAACCCCTTGAAGTTTGAAATCTTGAAATTTGGGTCAAATGTTTATCTTATCAAGATGATGTAAAGAACTTATATTCCAAGTCTGTTGGCTTAAGGTGACACTTTTAATAGGAGTCATTGGTTTTTGGTGTCCCCTCAATTTCCATGTACATTTGGTCAAATGTTTAACTCATCAAGATGACAAGCAGAACACATATTTCAACTCTATCAGCTCAAGGTCATACTTAAGGTGATTCATTATCAGTGTCTGCTCCATTTTTTACCCCTTAAAGAATTTTAATGAAACTTGATATGAATGTTTATCTTACCAAGACCATGCACCTCAAGGTCAAGGTCAGACTTAAGGGACAAAGGGACTATATTTTTCAAACCTCTTGAATGATTTTCTTGAAGGCTAGGTCAATGTTGCCTCGATCAAGGTCAAGGTCATATAGGGGTCAAAGCTTATTAGAATTTGCCTCCTTGACCCTTTGTTAGATTAACATTAAACTTAGGTCAAATCTTCAGAGTATTAATGTGACACGTAACACATATGTTTGAACTGTGCCAGCTTAAGATCAAGGTCACAATCAAGGGTCAACGGTCATGAGACTATATTTAGTGACAGCTTGTTTTAAGAATTTAAGCCTGTTCCAACACATTTTGGTCATTTTAACGGTTCACCAAACCATTGTTTCTGGGAAGAACCAGTACTAGACTCCTATTCTCCGGCCGTAAGAAACTGCCAACTTTCTCTCATAAAAAGACATTGCTTGAAACAGAGCTCAAACCCATAACCATCAATCTATGCATGAGAGGTAACAGTGATTTCAAATCATCAACTGTAACAACTTGACCACAGAGGCGGACTTCAGTGATAGCTCCACATGTATTTTGTTCCTGATATATGAACCAATAACTGCTCACAGTTTGTCCTACCTACAAACAGTATTTGTTTTGAAATTAATAGAGAATTGGGATCTGGCTTGATTCTCATTGATGAAAAACCTAGAGAATGGTGCTATACTTTTACAAAATGACAAGCTACTGTGCTAGAGAACTAGAGAATGGTTTATATTCTTTAACTACCTCTATTGTTGTTCAAGGTCATCGCTCTACCAGTACTTTCAGTGCTTTGATTATCTAAGTCGTAGAAACTCTAATGGTGTTTTCTTTAAAGACCTTTATACAAGCCTTTATGCATACATCACCCCAAGCTGTAACAGTTGTTGGTTGCTGATTAGAAGCAGTCGAAACAGAGACCAAAAGTATGACATTCTGACACATTCCTGTCGGTACAGTTTCATTAACCGAACTTAAGTCACGTTCGGTATGTACTAACCTCTTCTGAATTGAACTAAACAAGAGCACATGTAAAGTGTTTCATTATCTGAACTGGAATCACTTTTAGTATGCATTGACCGTGCTAGTTTGAAATTAACATCAGCACAGGTAAATTTCTATCCTAAGTATTTCAAGAATTTACTTTTTATGTGATAGCATACACATTTATTGTTTGTGTACCGTCTGTCCTCATGGGTTGCACAGCTGATTTAAAACTGAAGTTTTAAAAATACAACTGACACAAGTTTCTTCAAACTAAACTCTCACTCTTTAGTACTACATTTTGAGCGCTGTATTATTGCAAGTTCATTTACAAATTTGCAATCTGAAACACGAGAACAGCAAATCAATTTTGATTTCCTTGACATTGACCTCCATCTTGTGTTCACATTTTAACTTGTTTAATTGAAGCAGTTAAGCCTCTTTTAATTGAGTATTTCAAATCCCTCTTAATAAGTTGAACAGAATTTCACAGAATAAATGATTTCACAGAATAAATGAGTGAACATTTTCACGTCTTGGACTTTTGAGTGAACATTTTCGCGTCTTGGAGTGAACATTTCAGTATATCACTTGGAGTTGAACTTTTCAATATTGCTTGCCTTAACCTGTATGAAATTTTACAGCCGTAAAGTATACGGAATTTTTTTAATTTACGCAAAATAAAATATGCCATAGACTGAATTCTAACCTGATAGTGCAAATTACGGCTGGAATACTGTTTTACGCACAGAAACCAACCGTAAATGGCATGGATTACGGGCGTACAAATGGCACGTAATATGTAAATGAGCAGGAATTTATAGATAAAAATTACGCCCCTAAAATCCATTTTACAGGCGTACAAAACTCAGATTTTACGTCTATAATAAATTGACGCCCGTAAAAATAGTACGGCCAGAAATTACGCCTATTAAATGTTGCATCCTAAGAAAAAGCTGACATTTAACTCCTGTTCAAAGATTTAAAAATTGTTTTTACTACTATGAAAGTTACTGATATAGATAGTAGAAACAGGCACATTACATACTAATTTAAAAGAAAAAGAGATATTTGTGCAAGAAGTATATACAAGCATGACTATTAGCTATCACAATAAGTTAAACTATTCTTTCAGACTCTTCAAACTCACAAGTCACAAACATCTCCACTTACTGTTTTAAAACACAGGCAATATCAACTCATTATTTACACCATTAAATTCAAGATAAACTGTCATTTCTTATTCCTTTGCAGGATGACTGACTGATTCTTCAAAATTTTAGCCCTGACTTTTAACTGATATATTCTTTCAATTAATTATGATAACAATGATCATATTTTATTTTTAACTGTTCTTTGTTTAACAATTTACCTTTATAGATACTGCATGTACTCTCCTGTCCACAAGATAGTAATTAATATCCATGCTATGAAGCTAAATAACCAAAAATGTTCCTTACATGTAAACATTACTACAAAATGCTTTCAAACATGTCTGCCAAATTGTTCTTTGAATCAACCAATCAGAAATCCAGTAAATGATTACTTCCTGTTCCATTTTACAACCGTATTTCTTTTTTTACGGGCGTAAAATAGAACTCAGTCATTTTGTGATTCATACTGCAACAGCAAAAAGTGAAGTCCATATTTACGCCCGTAGAAAAATTTGCAGACGTAAAGTTATAAAATGACGCCCGTAATTTTCATCTTTTTCCTGCTTTAAACAAATTCCGGCTGAGTTACGCCTGTAAAACAGATTGTACTGCCCAGTTACGTGTCTTTTCCTTCTACTTTACGGTTGGAATTTTCGTACGGGTAAACTTAATGTACACATGTCAACACAACTGTCCCACCAGTACTTTCAGTTCTTTGATTAAACCTGCTGGGCAAGCGGAAAGGTTTTTAGTAACAATAAATTTGACTCACAACAATGCGGATTAATATTTGGCACTACCACAAAGCCGCTGGTAAACATCTACTCTGTTTCATCTGGGTCCTTCATCATTCAGCGCTTTAAAATAAGTCCTTTGAAACTAATGCATACAATGCGAAATATAGTACAGCGTGCTATAAACAAAGTGCACTTTTAGCTGTCAAATTGTAAATTTTGTTATAAATTTTGCAGAACTTCGACCCAATAGGTACAAGTAGCCTAAATACATTTCCATAGACTTACATTAGAAGGTTTTCGGCCAATGCGACTACCCAAAATCTCACCGACTGCTGAAATGCATTTTATTTTGTAGAATCATCCTAGTCCCACATACAAATAACAAAATTTATACATGAGATCAAATCCTTTATGCCAGTAATTTGGAGCTGAATGACACCACCCTCATTTTCATGGTAGTTTTAGTGGTCACCGCCCAAATATGTCAGTATTTTCAAATACCAAATATCTTAATTATAATTTATATCCAGATTTTTTTCATATAGGGCTACGCTGAGTAAATGAATTTCCCAAGGAGGAGAAACTGTCATAAGAGGGTTTCCGATTGTGCATCCGGTTATATACATGTACAGTGGGAAACCCTCATATCTTTAAACAACAGTTATTGTTGCTAAACCCTAACCCAAATGGGTTAGGGAACAATAACAATAATGGGTGGGTGTATACATGCTCAGCCAGGGGTCATAATTTGAACACTCGTGGTAGAAATTCATTAGGTGATGCCATATGCTAAATATCTTTCACATGTATACACAGCATCTTTAAAGGCAACAAAAACTGGCATCAAATAACCAAACAAGTTAAATACACACAGTCACACATATTTATTTCTGTAGAACTGCTTCCATATACGACAAACTGTCCTTATTCAATGAAAGTCTACAATAAAATTTCCTGAAATTTTTGTCATTCTTCCAATCTGCAGTGTCTAAAATTGATTTCAATGAACAACCGTTACTAAAAGCAGCAGATGCAGAAGCCCAGGAGTCATAATTTGAACACTCGTGGTAGAAATTCATTAGTTGATGCCATATGATAAATATCTAAGGTTTTGGCCTTGTGGTTTCAGAGAAGAAGATTTTATAAAAGTTTTTCCTATATAAGACTATGGAAAACAAGTGAACTCCCGGACAGAGTCAATTTTGACCCGGGGTCAATAATTTGAACAATCTTGGTAGAGGTCCACTAGGTCATGCCTCATGCCCAATATCTAAGCTCTAGCCCTTGTGGTTTCAGAGAAGAAGATTTTTAAAGTTTTTCCTACATTAAGCCTATGTAAAAACACGTGATCCCCATGCAGGGTCAATTTGAGGTCCATCAGGTTATGTCACATGCCCAATATCTAAGCTCTAGGCCTTGTGGCTTCAGAGAAGAAGATTTTTAAAAGTGTTTCCTATATAAGCATATGGAAAAACAAGTGACCCCCGGGCAGAGTCAATTTTGACCCGGGGATCATAATTTGAACAATCTTGGTAGAGGTCTACTAGGTAATGCCACATGACAGATTCGATTTAAAACTTGTGAAAACGTCATTTTGTCCGTCAATTTTTTTAAGCTTAAAAATTTAAACGACCTTGTAATGTATCTTCATTTACTAGGCCTAGTGAATTAGAATATTGAAAATAGTTCTTAAAAAAATTGTTTAAATTCCATTAAGCTGACATTTTGAGGGAAAAAGCTGCAAATGTATAGCACATCCGTAAGTTGCTAAAGTCATTTTGACAGACGAAAGCTTAATACACTTGTTTTATCTTGTGAGTAGGGCAACTTATTTTATGATTTGAAAGTTTAAGTGTTTTAGCTTAACACCAGAGTTAATTTTGAAACTTAATACCCCATTGTACAAAAATTGTGACCATTTATGTTGTGAACGTCAGCTTTTGACAGACTTTTAGTTGTGAATGTCATATCATGACAGACAAAGGAGGCGAACGTCATTTCTTTTGAAGTTGCTAAAGTCATTTTGACAGAAAAATTAAATAAACTTGTTCAATCTTGTAGATAGGGCCACTTATTTTATGATTTGAAAGTTTTAGTGTTTTGCTTAACACCAGAGTTAATTTTGAAACTTAATAACCCATTGTACAAACAATTGTTACCATTAATGTTGTGAACGTCAGCTTTTGACAGACTTTAAGTTGTGAATGTCATCCTTTTGATTTTACCTTCTTGTTTAACGTCTACACTACCTGAGGTAGTCAACACAATCTCCTATCCAGGCACGTGTCCTGTTAAAGGCGGCAAAATTACAAACAAACTTAGAACTGTGTTTTCACAAACTAACTTAGAATTGTGTTTTCTCCCAACTTTTCAGACTCTTCTTATAGACATAGACCTCCGAAATGGACGACTCGGTCCGTGATGACACCAACAGCCTTGGTGACAGTAAGTCACTATATTTTCTTTTTTTAACCTCCTAGTTACACATTTTGTGATTATTTACTTTATATTGAAGGATCTCTACACTATATACGGTTTAATCTCTACTGGTTTTATCTGATTTCACACAATATTTAATTAAAAAATCTTAAATCAGCCCCCATCACAAGAGACCTAGAGGCTAGAGAATGATGTGACTGAGGGTCGTGACAATAGCTGGTAGACAAGTCTGGTGTCCAAGCCCAAGCTTTGTTGAAACAAATAAATATTAGTAAAATAATTATAATAACAAATAGAAATCTTATCATTGTTTTGATTTTTTTTCTCCATGTCATAATTTAGGTACTTTTAAACTGTTAACAATTAAGACAAAAAAGAAACATGGTAATGATATTGTTTTACCTTTTTTATTTATCGAACACGCTTAAATGTGCCCCTTTTGGGGAACAACACCACACCTGCCTAAATTCCTAGAATAAACACTAAATTCATAGTGGGATACAAAATTTATTATTCATTCAGAAGCAAGAGCTCTCTAATCCAGAATTCATTTTGCTGACATATATGGAGAAAGATATGTTTGGTTTACAGGAACTCACAAGAGTAAGTCTGCCCTGTCTCGAAATAAAATGAAAACAGAAGATCCAGAAAGGTACAGAATATACCTAGATAAACAGAAGGTGACAGCCAAACAGAGGCGTGAGGAACTGAAAAGGGTGTTACAGAAGAAAAAAGGAAATGAGCAATCTAAAGCCAAAAAAGCACATCAAAATGAGATGCAGAGACGCAGACAAAAAAGGTCGGTAAAATCTAGCATTGAATTTAGTACATTTCATAGAATATTAAACACTGAAATGGATCACAACACATGGCAAAACTTCACTTAGCTGCGTCATATGAAAATGTAATTTAGACATATAGAACGGATTAAAAGATCGCCGAATTGCCTTTAATGATTTGATGAAATTTGGAACATCCACAAATGGGTCCATGGTGGGCGTCAAGATCACTCTGTGATCTCTTATTTCAAATTGTTTGTGTCAATGAAATCTAAGTCAATTTTGAAACTGGATCATACTTGGTCACTAGTACAAATCTTTCGAAACCATTATTAAGACATATTTAGCAATGTTTACAAGTGTTTATAAATAGCTCTTGTTTAAACTTATTCACAGGTATATGGAGAGAAATAAAGAACAAGGGATAAGCATCCAAAGTTCAACACCTAGTACAAAGGCTAAACCTCAAACTAGGAACATTATTGAAACAAAAAGGGAGTACAATAGACAAAAGAAAAGAAAAGAAAGACAGGAAATGTCGTGGCAAAAAAAGATGTGGATTAGAAAGAAGGACAGAGAAAGAAAAAAGAAAAATAGAAAAGAAGCAGCGAAACTAAAGGAAATTTTATCAACATCAACAGGAAGTCCGTTTGTGTCTAAAAAAACAGAGTACAATATAACATCAAAAGTAAGGAAAAGTATACCTAAATTACCAACAAAATTTGCGAAAGTTGTGGATAATTTGCTGTCCAAAGCATCACCAAGGAAAGTCGAAGCTCTAAAACAGCTGAAAATTTCAAAGTCAACTACAAGTGTGCAATATGCCAGAAAGGTACTAGCTATTAAACAGATATTGAAAAGTTCGAACGCTTCTTCTGTCATTGTCGCTGAGCATTTAGTAAAAAAAATATAGAGCAGGACATATCGCACATAGTAAAGGTTCTGTCATGAAAAGAAAATCTCACGTTGATAGAAATTCGATTCAGAAATTTTTTCTTCGGGAAGATATTTCCAGAGTCTTGACAGGGAAGAGATACACAACAAAGGATGGACCGGAGTATGCGATGCAAGTATCTCTAAGAGCAGCACATTCTAAATATCTAGCTGAAAATCCAACAAAATGTGTGAGCCTTGGCAAGTTCGCTGCATTGCGGACAAAGAATGTTCGTCTATTGAGTGTTTCTGATAGGAATTTTGTTGTTGTGTTTATTGCGTCATTGTACGTTACAAAATGCTTTGCTTGAGTAGAGGTGTTGTTGACAAGGACAAGAAAAAAACATGTGAAACTAATGTTCTAGATATTGTGCTCTGCCCAAAACGTGATGGCCAAAGATATCACGACACTGATTGCATCAATGCTAACTGTAGTGATTGCAAGAACTATATGGATACTTTGAATCAGTTTTATCGTACTGTCCCAGATGATAAACAATTAACATGGACAAGATGGGAGTACAGAGAGATAGAAAAAGGCAAACAAAAGAGATAAAGAGTGGTTGTGACAAAGCAAGGCAACAAGAAGGCATGCTTGGAGGAGTTTGTTGAAAATGATCTTAAGAGACCAGTTCAAGGAATTAGCTATTTCCAACACATTCACACAGCACATTGGCAAATTGCTCAGTTCAATCAAATCAAGAATTAACTTCCAACTTGTGACATTTTACAAGTCATGGACTTTGCAAAGAATAGAGAAATCAAATATCAAGATGAAATCAAGGGAGCATTCTATACAGCTGGCCAAATTACAATGCACCCAATCATCACATTTTACAAGGCAGACACTGGTTTAGTAAAAAATTCAAGTATAGTGATCTCAGAGGATAACGGCCATGATTATTATGCAGTTCAGCATTTTCAGGAGATAGTTGATATTGAACTTGAAGAGAAACTTGGAGCCTGCAAACCAAACAGGAAAGTCATCTTTAACGATGGATGTAGCTGTCAGTATAAGTCCAAGGGACCGTTTGCTGAACTGGCATATTCAAGTGATGTTATCAATCGAAATTAATATTGTTCTGAACACGGAAAAAGAGAATGTGACGCTGAAACCGTTGTTGTGAATCGGTGTATTGACAGAGCTATTGCAGCTAATCAGACGGTTATAATTAATGCAGAAGATCTGTACCAATACTGTAAGAAAAATTTGGAATCAGACTCGCCATTTTCGAAAAGAACATTTCATTTAGTGAAATTAGGGGAAATAGACAGAGAGAGACCTGGTATAATGAAAGCACAGACTGTGCAGGACACTAGAAAAATCCACCAAGTATTGAATCTTCAAACCAGAAACACTTTCAAGGCTCGAAATCTGTCGTGTTTTTGCATAAAGTGTGAAGCTGGCAACCCTAATTGTTTGAATTCAAAGTATGTGAACCCGTATAACTCTTACATTGTCTTTCGGATTTAAGAAAATATCATGATATTAAAACAGTCATGGATAGTGACAACAGTTACAATTCCAGTTGAAAAGTGACAGAGCTGTTGAAATTCTAACTGATTTTTTAAAAAAGGATTGCCGATAAGAAGCAGAAAAGTATAAATACTGTATGGACACTCATTACCTCTTTCAACAATACTCTATTACAGTTTGTAGACAAGAGATGTCATTTACAAAGTAAGGATGGGCTTAGCATTACTAGACTGGAATGGAAACATAAATAGGGATGTTACATCTGAAAAAATTGTTAGCTATAAAAGAAATCCAGAAATGACATACAAAATGCCAGTCCTGTTAAAAAAACAAAAACACTTCATTATAAAGGAACAATTTGGAATAAATGGATTGAAAGGTTATACAATGCAAAGCATGGCCAGTAAATTTTATCCACTGCTCTACTGTAGTGTTTGTTTACTTCAGTTATATTTAGCACAGGTACAGCGTCCCTCTGCATGAGTGATAGCTTGTTATCTGATAAACACGCCTACGAAATTCTCCCCACCAGGACAGAGTTTTTGCGGCTTTAAGTACCAAATCTGAAAGTAGCTCCAGCACGTCAGTCAGCATATAATCCCAAATTATGATTCTTCATTTGAAACCATATGGCCATTGCATACATGAAAGTTGTATTGTTTGAATATATAATGTTATAAACTCATGCAGCATCAATTTGTAATAAATTTTGTAAATATAACTAAAGTAAACTGTTTCCGAATAAGAACCGCGGATGTATTTCATTTTACAATGATGCGTAAAAATAAGGGACGATTTACTATATATATATACACCCTATAGAAATAGTTCCGATTTCTTAACCCGCCGGCCATTTCTTAAACCTTGTGTGGAAAGAAAACATATGTTTTGGAGTTTCTGTGACAACAAAATGTCTAAACCTGATCGTCATTTTAAAGAATGAAATATTTTGAACAGCCAGGAATATTTACGCGCATGTTTACACATTCTCTTTTTACGAATCCATTCATAAATTTTATTCAATGTGCGGCAAGGGACGCAATTATAACTTTCCTTATTGCTGATATGTTTATTCTGCGGACCTGGCGCGAGCTAGTCTGTGTTCCTACATGTATTAGAAATACGCGTGAGCAACTTCAGCAGAAAACAAGTGTTAGGATACGTTAATGCCGTTGTTTAAACGATTTGTTATATTTAATAGGTGGTGATTCACAGTTTTAAGTAGAATGCAATTTACCCTATATTCGACTGTAGGCCTCGTTATCTTGAAACGCATCAAAATGAGCTCTTTTGTTAAAATACATTCTGTAATTTCATATCTTAGCTATCAATGACTGCAGAAAAACATTTGAACATCGTTACTTCCTGGTCTCAACCAAATTCGTTCTATAAATGTATAATGTGGGATTTTAGATACGCATTATTACTTTGTCGGTCCGCACAATAAATTGATCCCCTTATTGATCGGTGCTATTGCCTGCTTGTTTGTGTTATCGAAGTGCTGTAACTAGCTGCTCGATCAGTGTCTGATTTTAGACAGTAGGTGAAAACATTTTGTTGAGTACAGTGAAAATCCCTACTGTCTATGTGTACCGGGAATAGAAACAGAGACAATTCGATCCAAAATACGATTTATAACTGTTGCATTCTGTTCATATCTTATTACCAACTGGTATAGCCTTCACTAATGAAGATTACAGACTGAAATAGCCGTCACAACAAAACAAAGACAACTATTTTGAATACACAAACACATCCAGCTTTTCAGTGCTTTGATTTAAGAACTGGTAATTAAAATACTGGATAAATGACTTGTTTTTCTACAGTTATTCACCAGTTTTTTAAAGCTGGATCTTAACTGGACAAAAAATAACTGGTTTTCTCTAAGCCTTTCAAATGTTGGCAGAAAAAACTGGAAAATTACTTGGAATTTAACTGAAAACTAATGTTTAACTGCATTTTAACTGGAAATATTACCAGTTCTTTTCGCTGAGGGTTTATTTTACAATTGCTTATAAAATATCTAAAAGTTACCTGATGATGTCCCAAGTGTACACCAAATAAATAATGCTGGGAGATATTTCGAAGTACTGTAACCAACATATTGAAAAAACCTGGAAAAATAAATTCCAGCATTACTCTCATGGTATGACAATATTTAAAATATTTATGAAAATGTCATTCTTTCCCAATGATATAATTAATATATAAAAATGAAATTTTAAAAATCAATAACCTATTTCAACATACGATTTACTTTGTAGAGTGAAACCTTTACAAAAATCCTACATTTCCTACAAGATGGCCCTATATCGCTCACCTAGCTACCATTGGCTATAATACAAGGCAGGGCTTTTTTGCCTTCTTTAGCAATTTGAGGCGCAAAAATTAACAAAGAGCATAGAATTTCACAATATTACAAAAGAAAGTCTGAGTAAATTATTTACACTGCACAAAATTTGGTTTCAATTTTCGTATAAAATTAGTTCTGGCTTCTAGCTTCCAAAACTTTAAATGCCGCTATTTCTATATTTGTTGTTTTTTTTTTTGTTTTTTTTGTTAGGTGCGGCTTTAGAGTTTTGGATCATTCCCATTTCGAAACCTTACCAGAATAACAGGGCATGCAACTTTTCATATCATGTACGTTGAGTAGGGAAATACATGTATGTACATGTTTGTGTCAGATATTTATTTATTCATCGTTTCATACCATTTAAAATGTTCTACAATCAAATTTGACCATTAATTATATAAAGCATCGATTTTTCAAACCTACGTCATTGTGTTTACATTTACAACAGCCATTCCAAATACCTGTTCTCGCGACGTCTTGTATGATGAAATCACACTAATTTTTCAAGTACAGTCAAACTGAACAAGTGAACAACAGCCAAGGGAAACCATATAAATGGCCGTTGTGCACAGGTGACCTTTGTTCGGAGGTGTGGGCAGTTGATTTAGTTTCAGCGTACTAAACATTGTTTATCAAGTTTCATCATCACTTGTCAGATAAACTGGCTATAAGCATTAACCAAATAACGATTTATCCGAAGTGCATATGGTTTAATTCTGCAAACGGTCGCATTTGACAAATCAAATACAAAATGATTTTGTATCGAATCAACAATGGCAGAATTTAGTTTATCAGCCTTAAAACGCTTTAATAAGCCGGAGACTGTGACGCTGATCACTTTTTAGTAACAGGAAACGATCATTTAATTAAAGTGGATTACGCCCCTTTGCCTTTGTTTGATTTCATTGCCGGTTGTTTATACATGTACGAAATTAAAGTGTGTGTTTTTCTGTTTAATTGTAATAAATCAAACAATTCACTAAACGTGAATGCATTAATTCGCCGAAATAAACGATTATTATACGATTATTAGTTAGTTGCACAAACAATGAAAACTGCGACTCCAAATTGCGAAGTTGTTCTGCATCAAATAAACAATCAAGCAATTAAAAGATAACAATTAAATGTTAGCACCTCTTTTAATTATCGAAAGCATCTTTAATCATTGCGCCCGATGTTTGTTGTGCAAACAACTTTACAAGAAACAAAATGCTTTGATTCTGCTGGTTGGGAAAATTTCAGTGGCCGTTGTTCGCATCACGGACCCGACGACAGGATGCTTTTTCACTGGCCGCTGACCGCGGATGGCAGGTGACCGCTATTCCCGGTCTTTTTTAAAGAACATTTGGACGGGGGAATTCAGACTGGTCGTTGTCCTCAGGTGACCGCTAGTAACAGGTGACCGTTAGCACAAGTTTGACTGTAGTTCAAAACGTTTGGACTTTTCCTTTTGTTTAGCCTTGATAAGGTGATTTAAGGATGAGTCTAAATATAAAATATTATTTACCACTCTGTTTTTTATTCCAAAAGAAATGTACTTTGTTTTCGACGTGGGACAGACTGAGACTGAAAGTGTTCGTGCCAAAACGCTCGTGGTCATGTAAATAAATAAACTGTCCTCATGAACTCAATCGGAACAGTCAGCGATTTCCCTTAGAGATTTTCTCCAAAGTCTATCAGGAATTATGATACAGTACTGTAAGACTAATACCTTCAGTAAGACATGTATTTAAATTCACCCATACCTTTGAACTAAAATTAAACAAAGGAACAAGTTGCAAAGGCTTCATGTTATTTTTCTAATTTCCTCTGAATTTATTATATATCCTTCAATTTGTTTTTAGTCTGAAAATGTTTGATATTTTCTAAGTCCTGAAAACAGCTATGAAAATGACTGAGTTTATTTTTTCCGGGTTACGCATGAACATTTTCTAAGTCCAAACAATGCCGGTGTTTCCATGATTTTCCATGGACATTCCATATTTTGCTAGGTCTGTTTTTTTTACATAACCCGGGTTATGTAAACAAGAGGGCCAAGATGGCCCTATATCGCTCACCTTGGTACAAGTCCACTTGCCTGGTGGAAGATCACTAGATAATGTTATATACCAAATAAGTTTTCCTATATATGCCTTTGTAAAACAAATGATCCCCCCCAGGCAAGGTCAATTTTGAAAGGGTCTACTAGGCAATGCTACATGCCAAATATCTAAGCTCTAGGCCCTTGTGGTTTCAGAGAATTTTTTTTTTTTAAAGTTTTCCCTATATAAGCCTATGTAAAACTAAGTGACCCCCGGTGCGGGGTCAATTTTGACCCGGGGGTCATAATTTGAACAATCTTGGTAGAGGTCCACTAGCCAATGCTACATGCCAAATATCTAAGCTCTAGGCCGTGTGGTTTCAAAGAAGAAGATTTTTAAAGTTTTTACTATATAATTAAGCCTATGTAAAACTAAGTGACCCCCTGAACGGGGTCAATTTTGATCCGAGGGTCATAATTTGAACAGTCTTGGTAGAGGTCCACTAGCTAATGCTACATGCCAAATATCTAAGCTCTAGGCCTTGTGGTTTCAGAGAAGAAAATTTTTAAAGTTTTTCCTATATATTCCTAGGCAAAACTAAGTGACCCCCCGTGCGGGGTCAATTTTGACCCGGGGGTCATAATTTGAACAATCTTGGTAGAGGTCCACTAGACAATGCTACAATATCTTAGCTCTAGGCCTTGTGGTGTCAGAGAAGAAGATTTTTTAAAGTTTTTCCTATATATTCCTATGCAAAACTAAGTGACCACCCCTACGGGGTCAATTTTGACCCGGGGGTCGTTATTTGAACAATCTTAGTAGAGGTTTACTAGTCAATGCTACATGCCAAATATCTTAGCTCTAGGCCTTGTGGTTTCAGAGAAGAAAATTTTTTAAGTTTTTCCTATATATGCCTATGCAAAAATTAAGTGCCCACCCGCGCGGGGTCAATTTTGACCCGAGGGACATAATTTGAACAATCTTGGTAGAGGTCCACTAGACAATGCTACATGCCAAATATCTAAGCTCTAGGCCTTGTGGTTTCAGAGAAGAAGATTTTTTAAGTTTTTCCTATTTGTTGCCATAGCAACCAGAGTTCTGCATGGAATGGAATTCTTTGAACAATTTTGGTAGAGCTTCATGCAAGGAACATTCCTGCATAGTTTTATCAACATTGGCCTAGAGGTTTCAGAGGAGATGTCATTTGAATCAAAATGTTGACGGACGACGGACGACCATCGATCAGAAAAGCTCACCCTGGCTTAGCAGGGTGAGCTAAAAAGCAGACCCAGCAATTATAATTTGCATGATTTTTCTCCTTATCTAAATTTTGCTACAGTATCTGCAAGGCCGTCGCGGACGGTCCGGCCTGTATGGCCATGGCCGGACCACTTTTTAGACCAAGCATACTTTTTCCCCTTTACTATCTCAATTGTCTTCTCTTACTGAATTGATCAAAAGTACTGACACGCTTATGCAATCATCGACTGCATGGCGACTATTGCCCGAGGGTGTGAAAAATTCACTTTAATTTAGAGAAAGACTTCTTTTGATTTTAAGACAAATGTAAGTTTTAAAACAATAAAGTTTTTCTCGCCGTAAATATATACTTATTAAAGACGCTACAGACTTAAATAATTGTTTTGGATCAAATAACATGCCGACAGACATAATGCAGATAAAAACTAGAGCTTAAACTAAATGTGATTAATACCCCCGAAAGACTACTTTATAAACTGAGGAAGTTCGTAGTAACAGAATACCTTGCAAAAAACACATTAAAATAGAGATATTGTTCTTGGCAATAACTCTGTAATGAGTCAAGATAGAGTTATGGTTCTTGTACACTGCACTCCCTCTCATTGTGCTGGACCATTGTATGAAGTTGTATTGCATTCCCACCACTAGTTTTTAAGTTATGCTCTGCGACAAGGAAAAGTAAAAATGGGCAATAACTGTGTAATGAGTCACGATAGAGTTATGGTTCCTGTGCACTGCACTTCCTCTCAATGTACTTGACCATTGCATGAAGTAAAATTGAATTCCAACCAGTAGTTTCTAGTTATGCTGCGGAAAAAGAAAAGTATCAAAGGGCAATAACTCTCTTATGAGTCAAGAAAGAGTTATGATCTTTGTACAATGTACTTCCTCTCATTGTGCTAGACCATTGTTTGTAATTGTATTGAATTCCACCCAGTAGTTTTCAAGTAATGCTCCGGACAAGGAAAAGTAACAAAGGGCAATAACTCTGTAATGAGTCAAGAAAGAGTTATGGTTCATGTGCACTGGTAGTTTTCAAGTAATGCTCCGGACAAGGACAAGTAACAAAGGGCAATTACTCTGTAATTACTCAAGACAGAGTTATGGTTCTTGTGCTCTGCGCTTCCTCTTACTGTGCTTGACCATTGTATGAAGTTGTATTGAATTCCAACCAGTAGTTTTCAAGTTATGTTTCTGACAAGGAAAAGTAACATGGGCAATAACTCTGTAATGAGTCAAGAAAGAGTTATGCTGCTTGTGCACTGCACTCCCTCTCACTGTTCTTGACCATTGTATGAAGTTGTATTGAATTCCAACCAGTAGTTTTCAAGTTATGCTCCGGACAAGGTAAAGTAACAAAGGGCAATAACTATGTAATTACTCAAGATAGAGTTATGGTTCTTGTAGACTGCACTTCCTCTCATTGTGCTGGATCATTGTATGAATTTGTATTGAATTTCCACCAGTAGTTTTCAAGTTATGCTCCGGACAAGGAAAAGTAACAAAGGGCAATAACTCTGTAATGAGTCAAGATGGAGTTATGGTTATTGTGCACTGCACTCCCTCTCAATGTGCTTGACCGTTGTATGAAGTTGTATTGAATTCCAACTAGTAGTTTTCAAGTTATGCTCCGGACAAGGAAAATGCAACGGACCGCCTGACCGACCGACCGACCGACCGCCCGATCGACCGACCGACCGACCGACCAACCACCGGGTGACTCCTATATACCCCCCAAACTTCGTTTCAGGGGTATAAATATGGATCTTTTTTCTGCCCATTCTAAATAAGTTATTGCTTCATAATAAATATACCTCCAGTACCAAATCGACCTAAGCCATTTAATTTTCCACAGCGCACCTTTCGTCAAAAACATCCAGTGAAAAGAAGTTTTCAGTCATACATTGTAGATTGTGGAACCAAATATATGGTACTTTATTCTATAAAATTTTCAAGAAAATAGCTGAAATTACAATCCAGAAGTGCACTCCTTTAGGGGTGTCACGATACGCCTTGGGCGTATCACGATATATCGCGATACGGTCATGGTGTATTGCAATACGTATCGCGATATATTGCGGAATCTATATTCGCCTTAAGGATTCATTGTAAAGATTCTAGGTTTCTGTAAAACACTTTATTTTTAAACAAAAGTAACACAGCATGATATAACATAACAAAACAAGAACTATAAACTGGAAATAACAACTTCTATTAATTAGAAAATTATGACTAGACAGTTCTACATTGTGACTAGAAATACATATGTAAATGTCAAAACTATTGTTCGAATACCACCATATAACGGCATACTGCTACACCTTCAACAATTCAGCCCATATATCGCTTTTTGCCTTCTTGTTTGGAATTGTGTCGAAGTCCGCCATTTTAGTTTGTTTCCGAGAACAGCGTCCCGTTGTCAAGCACGACAATCGATTTTCAAAGCGTCTGGAGGGACCCCGACCTATCACCAATTTACTCGATTAAACGCCGTTTACTCAGTTAAATAGTAGAACATAATTCTTTAATAATTTTATCCGAACACGCCGTCAAACATGGAAGACGAAATTTGAAGCAACAAAAAACGTAAATATTTGAAGAAAAAACCAGTACGGGGATATCGTATCGCGATACGGTAATTTTTTGTTGTGTATTGCAATATACCGGTATACCGGTTTATCGTGACACCCTACTCAGGATGCAATGAAAACGCATCTAAAGGCATGCAGAAAGATAAAATTTTCTAGTAGGAGATCCCCCAAACCCCCCTTACTACAGGGGGAGGCCCCCCCCCCCCCCTCTATCATGTGCCATCAGCCGGACCACTGTTCGGAAGCTGCCGACGGCCCTGATCTGAGGTCACCCTCGTACTCAGAATAGAGAAGAAAGTTTTTCGTATTCTCGGGGATTTATGTTTGAGTCTCGGGCATTGCTACATTGTAGAATAAAAAAACTTATAAATGCCAAGGTGCATAGCTTGGCCTAATATGTTACAAATAACATAAAAAATCAATAATGATAGACAGCAGAATAAAACAATAAGGGAACTTTTACTAACCACACCACAAAAAAATAAGGAAATTTCAGCATTTTAAGTAAAATGTCATTATTTTCATTAATTTTCAGTCAAATCAGTCGAAACGTTTTTGTGCCAGTTTTGTATCATATCTCTGTAAATGATTACAAAGAGTTGCAAATTTGACACCTTAAATGTAAACTAGAGCTATCACTAAATGTGATTAATACCCCCAAAAGACTGCTTTATAAACTGAGGAAGTTCGTAGAAACAGAATACCTTGCAAAAAAAACTAAAATAGAGATATTGTTCTTGGCAATAACTCTGTAATTAGTCAAGATAGAGTTATGGTTCTTCCTCTCATTGCGCTGGACTATTGTATGAAGTTGTATTACATTCAGGCCGGTAGTTTTCTAGAAATGCTCCGGACAAGGAAAAGTAACAAAGGGCATTAAACTCTGTAAATACTCAAGAAAGAGTTATGGTTCTTGTACACTGCACTTCCTCTCATTGTGCTAAACCATTGTATGAAGTTGTATTGAATTCCAACCAGTAGTTTCCTCGAAATGCTCCGGACAAGGAAAAGTAACAAAGGGCAATAACTCTGTAGATACTCAAGATAGAGTTATGGTTCCTGTACACTGCACTTACTCTCATTGTGCTAGACAATTTTATAAAGTTGTATTGAATTCCACCCAGTAGTTTCCAAGTAATGCTCCGGACAAGGAAAAGTAACAAAGGGCAATAACTCTGTAATGAGTCAAAAAAGAGTTACGATTTCTGTGCACTGCACTTCCTCTCAATGTACTTGACCATTGTATGAATTTGTATTGAATTCCAACCAGTAGTTTTCAAGTTAAGCTCCGGACAAGGAAATGTAACTAATGGCAATAACTCAATAATTACTAAAGATAGAGTTATGGTTCTTGTGCACTGCACTTCCTCTCATTGTGCTTGATCATTGTTTGAAGTTGTTTTGAATTAAAACCAGTAGTTTTCAAGTAATGCTCCGGACAAGGAAAAGTAACAAAGGGCAAAAACTCTATAATGAGTGAAGATGGAGTTATGGTTCTTGTGCACTGCACTTCCTCTCAATGTGCATGACCATTGTATGAAGTTGTATTGAATTCCAACTAGTAGATTTCAAGTTCTGCTCCGGACAAGGAAATGTAACTAAGGGCAATAACTCTGTAATTACTATAAATAGAGTTATGGTTCTTGTGCACTGCACTTCCTTTCATTGTGCTTGATCATTGTATGAAGTTGTTTTGAATTCCAATCAGTAGTTTTCAAGTTATGCTCCGGACAAGGAAAAGTAACAAAGGGCAATAACTCTGTAATGGGTCAAGATAGAGTTATGGTTCTTGTGCACTGCACTTTCTCTTAATGTACTTGACCATTGTATGAAGTTGTATTGAATTCCAACTAGTGGTTTTCAAGTTATGCTCCGGACAAGGAAAATGCAACATACCGCCTGACCGACCGACCGACCGACCGACCAACCACCGGGTGACTCCTATATACCCCCCGCCCCCCGAACTTCGTTTTGGGGGTATAAAAACAAGGAAATGAGAAACCCTGAGAATACGAGAAAGAGGGATACATCCTAATGCAAAAACTAATCAACTACCCTCGAGTCACCAGTTTTCGTGGTATTAAGGAATCATCGGCAAACCATGAAACAATTATCAGCTGAAAAACAGTTTTCTCTATAAACACTAACAATTCAACTTATTTCTTTTCATCAAAATCAATAGAAACGAATTTAACTGCAAATGTGTCGTAATTACAGCCATTTTAAATATTGCACCGGAAATTACCTGTGCAGACTGGTATACCTCATTCCGTGGTATATGGAAAGCTTTAAATTGTAATGCCCTAGAAGGGGATTCATTAAATAAAACAGTTTAGTTTTGTACTTATGTTATTTTTTCCAGATATTACAAACGTCTTCTGTATGTTTTATGCATATGAACATTTTCTTCCATAATTGAAAGTTATAACAACCTCATTCACAGTGAAGGCATTTAAACATGTCAGCCCTCCTCATCATGGGAGGTGGACTGCTGTAAAGCTACAGCAGAAGCAAACAATAGCAACGAAACTGCAAAGTTTCTGAAAGTGCAAAACAAGTGTTTATTATGCTTAGATTGACAAGAAATGGCAGAAAATTGAAAATTATATATTACTGTGACATTGAACAACAACATTTTAACATGTGTAACCCTTGTATGGGCCTCAGCAACACATAAGAGTTCTCCCGAATTAATCTCCCTTGTTATGAGCAACGCATTGTAGAACCAGTCTATTTCAACCTTGACATTACGAAATAAAGTGTAAACAAACAGACGACAGAAAACAAGTAGTGAAATGTCATATTATTCCATTCAATTTAATGGATGAAAAATGATGCAATAATGCATTACAAAATAAATGTGATTTTGCACTACCTGACAAAAAGTGACTAATTTCTTTCGTCTCCAAGCAATAACACAGAACAATATATGCAGAAAGCGGGTTAAACATGTGCTCTTCTAACTTCCGGGCTGTGACGTCATAATACAAATCAGTGCGCGTCTGGTTTAGTAAACATTTCCGGTAACACGGATACGACTCAACCACGATACGAGAAACGCGGTGGGGGGGGGGGCGGTGGGGGAGGGGGGCTACCTCCAAGCTTCAAAATTCTGAACTGCCACTGGTTGTCCCGGGTAGCCTTGCACAGTGATGCATCGCACATTCCAACTTTGGTTCTACATTGTGCAGTTATGTACGGAAGAATCTATTTCCATCGTTCAACCATCTCACAGCAAATCGTTTGTTTTCGTCTACAATAGTTTGCGCGTCGAGACGCAAACTCGCAACGTAGCGCACATTTGATTGGCTAATATAATTCCTACAAACCAATCAAAAGTCGAGTTTGTTTGCGCAGCTTTCTAACCTCGTAAAAATATTATGGTTTTTAATTAAAAATAAAAACTGGTTTAAATATTACCAGCAAACAAACGCTAAATGAAATATAATAATATTTTGAACATTAGAAACTAACTTTTTAATTACTTCAAAAATCACGCGCTTCTTGAATACATCATCAAAAAGTGTCTGTAGAAATATTATGGCGCCCCCTGGAAGATTGAAAACATGAGGGAAGTTTTATTTGACGGGACAAGAAAATGCCAGTGCTTGGCGTGTTAATGCAACGAAAAACACATTAAAGTTTTGCAACATTTACATCGTATACACGATATGTGTAAGTAAATTTGTAATTTAAAACTTTCAGACTGCTGTTCGCCCACAAGACGCTTCGTCCCAAAAGTGTTTCGCACCTGGATATATTTCCACAGTAATACTAATATACATTTAATCTCGATTTCGAAATAAGTTCTTATATAAGTGTAGAACTTATATACAAGTCACTCGGAACTCAATCTAGATTGAATCAACATCGAAGAGAAAGAAGCAATGTTGTGCAATGACTGGCTGTCCGAAAAAAAATGTCCGAAAGTTGTCAGTTATACTAATTCAGCTTACCTTGAATTTTAGCGTAAATAAGTCATTCCTTTGTTAAAATCCATTTGTTATTATAACTTTGCTTAACACTGATGCTTTAAGCACAGTACATTTTCACTGAATTCCCAGTTGTTGTCCATAATTGTATTTTTGCATTTCACTTTCAGGCATTTATCACATTTCATTTGCTGTCAAGTAGAAACTGTCTGCTATGTCTAACCAAAATGCTGTTTATTTATTTTGTGTATTATTTTGTCTGAATGGTTGGTTTATGTAATAAGTATTGGAAAGTGAGATCTTGTATAATGTTACCATAGTACATTATTTTGAGATTATTATAGCAAAAACAACTTCAGCGTACCCGGTTTATAGGTCTAAAGCCGTATTTATAAAAAACAAAATATAACAAAAGCGGCATTTAGAGTTTTGGAAGCCAGAACTAAGATTATTATTGAGGACCAGGTTTAGTCAGTTATGCGGAAGATGCGTTATTTAATGTCTGTTATCGTTTTAAAGTATCTTTATATATAATTCTATTTTCCGCTAATATGGAACGGCTGTATCATAATTGATTAACTTGAAACATATATCATTGATTTTTTTTAGGGATATCCGGTTTGCACGGTGCACCAATGCAACTTGGGTTTGATTCCACACTGGTTAGTATGTGAGATAATAGGTGGTAGATGTACCCAGATGATCTCACGCAAGTAGGTTTTGTCCGGGTTCTCTGGTTTCCTTCGACAGTAAAGCCAATATGCACCTGCTTGGTCGGTTCAAAAGCTTACATGAGAATCATCTAAGAACCCTTGTTTATCAAAATAGTCCCTGTAGCATCTGGCTAGCATTGCTGGACCTGTCACGATTTTTAAACGGTTTTTATGAAATTATTGGCCACATAATTATACCCGATTCTTTCAGTGAATCAATTAATAGATTAATAATTATTTAAAAAACCTTGGACATTTTCTTTGAGTTTCCTATGTAAACAAGAGCCATGTTACACATGGTTAATACCCCCGCTGGGAAGAAGTTACCTGAATGTTGTACTTTCGTACATTTTACTTGGTGAGAGGAAATCCTTAAAAAGCCGTATAGTTATGGTCATGCTGAGTACAGTTTTCAAGTAAGTGGAAAAAGAATAAGGCAATGAAGAGAAGGTTTGCAAAATTATATTAATGTTCATTATCAGTATAGGTATGATATTTTTCTATTTGACTAAAAGTAGGCAAGGTAGAGTTATTGTTTTTGCACACTGCACTTCCTACCAATGTGCTATGTCAGTGTATTAAGTTTGAAGAAAATCCCTCAAGTACTTTTGGAGTTATGCTCTGGACAAAAATTTTAAAGTAAATCTGATAAAGGGGAATAACTCTAAAAGAAGGCAAGGTAGATTTATTGTTCTTGCACACTGCACTTCCTACCAATGTGCTATGTCAGTGTATTAAGTTTGAAGAAAATCCCTCAAGTACTTTTGGAGCTATGCTCCTGAATTATTTTTCAAGTAAATCTGATAAAAGGGGAATAACTCCAAAAGTAGGCAAGGTAGAGTTATTGTTCTTGCACACTGCACTTCCTACCAATGTGCTATGTCAGTGTATTAAGTTTGAAGTAAATCCCTCAAGTACTTTTGGAGCTATGCTCCTTAATTTTTTTCAAGTAAATCTGATAAAGGGGAATAACTCTAAAAGTAGGCAAGGTAGAGTTATTGTTCTTGCACACTGCACTTCCTACCAATGTGCTATGTCAGTGTATTAAGTTTGAAGAAAATCCCTCAAGTACTTTTGGAGTTATGCTTCGGACAAGTAAATCTGATAAAGGGGAATAACTCTAAAAGAAGGCAAGGTAGAGTTATTGTTCTTGCACGCTGCACTTCATACCAATGTGCTATGTCAGTGTATTAAGTTTGAAGTAAATCCCTCAAGTACTTTTGGAGTTATGCTCTGGACAAAACTTTTAAAGTAAATCTGATAAAGGGGAATAACTCTAAAAGTAGGCAAGGTAGAGTTATTGTTCTTGCACACTGCACTTTTTAGTAATGTGCTCTGTCAGTGTATTAAGTTTGAAGAAAATCCCTCAAGGACTTTTGGAGTTATGTTTCGGACAAGTAAATCTGATAAAGGGGAATAACGCTAAAAGAAGGCAAGGTAGAGTTATTGTTCTTGCACACTGCACTTCCTACCAATGTGCTATGTCAGTGTATTAAGTTTGAAGTAAATCCCTCAAGTACTTTTGGAGTTATGCTCTGGACAAAACTTTTAAAGTAAATCTGATAAAGGGGAATAACTCTAAAAGTAGGCAAGGTAGAGTTATTGTTCTTGCACACTGCACTTCCTACCAATGTGCTATGTCAGTGTATTAAGTTTGAAGTAAATCCCTCAAGTACTTTTGGAGTTATGCTTCGGACAAGTAAATCTGATAAAGGGGAATAACTCTAAAAGTAGGCAAGGTAGAGTTATTGTTCTTGCACACTGCACTTCTTTCAATCTGCTATGTCAGTGTATTAAGTTTGAAGTAAATCCCTCAAGTACTTTTGGAGTTATGCTCTGGACAAAATTTTTAAAGCAAATCTGATAAAGGGGAATAACTCTAATAGTAGGCAAGGTAGAGTTATTTTTCTTGCACACTGCACTTCCTCCCAATGTGCTCTGTCAGTGTATTAAGTTTGAAGAAAATCCCTCAAGTACTTTTGGAGTTATGCTCCGGAAAAAATTGGGACGGACGGACGGACGGAGACCATTACTAATATCCCCTTCGCCTTCGGCGGGGGTTAAAGTTGAAGTTTGGTCATATATTGTCATAAGTCGCAGGTGAGCGATATAGGGCTATCTTGGCCCTCTTGTTTTAAAATACACTGCATTACTAATGACTTTTATTCTTTTCTCTCTTGTCAGTTGATGCGCGTCAATGTCAAAGACCTCGCAAGAGGTTTGACAATATGGAAGATAGATAGACTACGGACATCAGGCGATCACAATAGCTCCCCTTTGAGCACTTCGTGCTCAGGTGAGCTAAAAATCATGTCAAACCTGATACATGAA
Organism: Saxidomus purpurata; assembly: GCA_022818135.1. Lineage (NCBI taxonomy): Eukaryota > Metazoa > Mollusca > Bivalvia > Venerida > Veneridae > Saxidomus > Saxidomus purpurata. The sequence goes on along the minus strand of JAFMSR010000021.1, from coordinate 1,167,962 downwards.
TATGTGTATCAGGTCTTTCAGTAAACTATTTGAACAAAAACTGACAGAAACAAGGTACAGCGGCCCTAAAAGTCGTTGGGGGGGAAAATAAATCTAAAATTTGTTTAAACATACTTGTTTGGAGTTGTTTCATACTATATAAGTTCTGTATAAGTCCTATAAGAAATCTTTTTTTTTTCTTTGATTGTTCACAAGTCCCGGCCGACCCTGGGACTTCTCCCTGTGTGAACTTGCCAAGACTCCTGACAGGTGCAGGTTTAAGAGAGACAGATGCAGATACAAGGGAATCCGGGTACCAGACCCTACCTCTTTTACAAATAGATCCCTTGGTTCTTTTACATGCCCAATCCACCATTTGTATTTTAAAGAGAAAGTAGAAAAATTAATAATCAAGCCAGGTATTGTTTAAATTTGGGTTTAAGTAGCGAGTACTGGTTCTTCCCGGGAAATATTGTCCAGTAAACTGTTCGCCTGTCATAACCATTGAAACTATATTCCAGCAGCCCAGCTAAAAACGTTCCATGGAAATACACGGAAAACAAAAAACCCCGGAGTATTTAGACGACTTTTCCGGGATTTTCCCCGTTTAATCGCAGAAAATATTTCTTAAAAAATCCCGGAATATTTGAAACATTTTCCCCGGAAATCCCTGGAAAATCCCGAACATTTGTCCCCGTAAATCCCCGGAAAATCACGGAATATTTGAAACATTTGTCCCCGGAAATTCCTGGAAAATCACAGAATATTTGAAACATTTGTCCCCGGAAATCCCCGGACATTTGTCCCCGGAAATTCCCGCACATTTGTCCACGGAAAAGCCCGGACATTTGTCCAGGGAAAAGCCTGGAATATGTAAATGAAGCAGAGTCGGTGTCCACATCTCTACTCTAAAGGTGATAGCTACTCTTTGTTTGTGATCGTGCTTATTGGGTCCACCATCCTCTAAAGAGGCTATCATCGGTACGACCCGTGTGATAGCTACTCTGAGTTTAGTTTTTTATTATATATCAAATAATCTTATTCTTTAAAATTGTTTTATAAGATATGATAAATAATAATTTTGATTAAATAATCATAAAAATAAGTATATTAAGCAGTTATTATCGCTGTTACATATTTTATACATACAACTATAGTTAAAAATCAGCATATCAAAACAATTTATTACCTCCCTTTAAAAGCACCAAAAAAGTCTGTATTTATACAAAATTTGTCCGATTTAGTATCACTAAGCTATCTGTATTACTTCAGTGGCATTATACACATGGTCCTCCACCACTTTTCTCCCACTCATGCAAGTTCATTTTTCTCCATGAAAAGGCTGGTGACCTATCATTTCTAAATAAGTTTTCAAGAGAGTAATGTTTGAACATTTCTTCTTCCATAAATTAAGAAATTCTCAATGCTTAAAATAACATTGAAAAATACAACTTTGATATAATTGGAAAAAAAACAAATTTTATATATTTTTTTACAGAAACTCGTTTCTCTTTATGGTATATTTTCAGGATGAATACATTTTGAATCTTGTTTACTAAAATTTGAACAATTGCTTAATACTTTAAATAAAACACAATGGTGAATTGCCAAATTTAGAGTTTTATTATTGGTAAACATAACACAGGGGTCATTTTCACTGTTTTCAAGGGTATATTTCAAAAAGTGTCCATTTCTTTTAAATAAGGCTAGTGACTTACCCTTTTTACTTTATATTTTGACTAATCAGGTATAACCCTAACAACAAACGAAAATTGATAGAATTCTCAATGCTTGAAAAAAATGATGAAACTATATAGCGATTGTCTTTAAAAACTGTACTGAAGAGCTCTCTAACATATGGGTTTTGTATGATTGGTTCATAAATTCTCTCTTTGTTCTACTTGTTTGGGCTCAGTCCTCTTGAACTGCTTGTTTTGGTAAATACAATGTAAGACCAATATCTTCAGTACAACATTTATTTATAGTTGCAACGGCTTCATGTTTTTTTTTCTATTTTCCTCTTTAATTTATTATATGTCATTCAATTTGTTTCTAGTCTGACAATGTTTGAACATTTTGTAAGTCTTGAAAACAACTATGAAAATGACAGAGTTTATTTTCCAGGGTTTTGCCGGTTTAAACAATTTTAAAGTCCAAACAATGCCGGCGTTTCCATGATTTTCCACGGACGTTCCATATTTTGCCGGGTCTGTTTGTTTACATAACCCGGAAAACCACGGAAAGTTGGAGTATGAGGATTTTGCAATTTCCATGTTTTCCGGGGATTTCCAGGGACAAAAGTTTTTATAGCGTTTTCCGTGGTTTTCCGTGGTTTTCCATGATTTTCCGGGGATTGTTTCATGTAAAACCCGGAAATTGTACAGCCGGGAGATGTCTAAAGAAAGTGAAAGTGGTATAGAAGAGAAGATTGGGTGGTAGTAGCTTAAGCAGAGTGTATCAGATACAGTATTTCCCCATTTTTGTTAGGAACGCTAAATTGGCACAGCTCCTTCACTGTAAGGGAAAGTAACCGCTGCGGGGAGTTTGCCGCGGAGTGTTGTTCATAAAGCGTCTATTGACGTGATTGACCACGATCTGTAGCGTTGTTTAATGGACTTAAATTCATCGTACCATTATACGGAAAGTTGTTTTATGATTCGTGGTGGGTTTTTTTTGGTTTAATAGACAGTAGTAAATGTGGTGTTTTTACGTTTTTATGATTTACAATTACAAATTAATTAATGTATTTAGCTTTTCCCGTTGATAGGTAGCACCTATAGTTATAAAATTAAGAAATACCTGCAAATAAAGACCATTTATTTACAAGTTAATCTTATTTTCATACGGATTGAATGTTCATCTATAGCATTCTAACATTTCTTAATAAAAAATTCTTTATAAATTCATTTAATAACAGGTGAGTGCAACAAGTACTGTTTATATCTGCATTTAAAGGAATTTAATGTTTGAGCTGAGCGGATATCAGTAGGAATATTATTCCAGATTTGCGCACTGTAGTTACATAAAATAAACCACGAACGTCACTATTTTAATATACTGAACAACTTTATATTCCAAAAAAAACTACAATTTAACTCAAAACTTTTCCGGTAAACAGGAGTAAATTTGATCTGTGATCAAAAACAATTCCACAAACTGGAGCAGTATGGCGTTACAGGTAACATAAACCACTGGCTCGAATTTTCCTCACCAACAAGAGTATGAAGGTTGCAATTGAAAAAGAAGAATCAGAGGCAGCCACCATTGATTCCGGTGTACCCCAAGGCACAGTGCTGGATCCGTTACTCTTTCTTTGCCATATCAACGACCTCCCTGAGTCTGTGAAGTCCACAATAAGCCTTTTTGCTGATGACTGTCTGCTGTACCGTACCATCAGAAACAGTAGTGACCACGAAATGCTCCAACAAGATATACGACAGCTGAAAGTGTGGGCCGATACTTGGGGAATGAAGTTTAATGCAAAAAAAGTGTTACATCATGTTCACCAACCAGAAATCATGCAAGTTTACCAACTAAACAATCACATCCTACAACAAGTACCAGAAAACCCCTATCTTAAATTGGTGTCACAATATCAGAAGACCTCAAATGGACGTCACACATCACCCAGATTACCAAAAAAAGCCAACTTCACACTGGGCTTTCTTCGCAGAAACTTAAAACACTGCCCCCAGAACTGCAGAAGAACAGCATACCTTTCACTTGTACGCTCCACCTTAGAGTACAGGGGTGACTAACTCGAAACGTTCACCTTATCTTAAGTTACGACGGACTTTACGGTGGTGCTAAGGTGGCGCTAAAGTAACACTATTCCAGTAACTCAAAACACATCTTACCGACGCCTTAGTGATACCGTAACTTACGACGTCGTAAGTAGATAAGGTCAGTCTGTGTAATGCATAAACTCTAATATCGGCATAGTGAAAGTAAATAATATTGGCTCAGAAAACACAACATCGATTTTAATTATACGCAAGAAGGGTTGGCACGCGTTATGTCTCGCCCCATCAGACGGGAGACATTAGTTTCACCGTCCCGTCTGTATGTTGGCCCGTCCGTCCGTCTGTCAATTTTATATAGTGCGCTCTTCATCTCCAATTCCCTAACTGAATTTTCATCAAATGCATCAGTATGAAGTCTAGTTGTGCATTTTGTAATTTGGGGTCAAATGATTAAGGTCAGAGGGGCCTGAAAATTGAAACTTTCGTCCGACCTTAATTTTCAAAACGTCTCATTGGATTTTTATCGAATTTACTGGGAAACATCAGTATGAAGTCTGTTAAACATATTGTAACTTGGGGTAATGTTGTCAAATGTCAAGGTCAACAGGGGTCTTAAACTTGAAAATCTTTTCTGCTCTGCATCTCCAAACCCCTTGATAGATTTTCGGATTTTCGTCAAACTTGGTGCGAAACATCAGTATAAAGTGTAATTGTGCATATTACAATTTGGGGTCTTAATGTCAAAGGTCAAAGTTAAAGGGGGAATGAAACTTGAAAAGTCTGTCTGTTCTTCAACTCCAAAACTAATTGTTGTATTTTCATCAAACATGGTCTTTATATAGTTGGGAATATTATAACTACGCGACACTTTGGTCCAGTGAGTTTTATTCCTTCTGGAGGGCCGGACGCATGGAGGAGACATGTTGTATTTTAGATCTAGAGGGGTATTTCTTGTTTTATATGCAGACGTTTTCTTTTAGACTATCTTGCCATCATGCACTAGATTTCTCTGCAATACAACGGACATGGGATAAATTACTTCTCGGGCAAAGATAGCGCATTTTTTATTTGGTTTTAGGTACCTAACATCTGCAGAATTCCAACGGAGTCTTCAAGATATCCTAATGCATCGTGCAGATGCAACTTGCACATGATCATTTCATATAGTTGGCACCTTCAAATGTAAGCGCCTCTACCCCCGCGGGTAACAATGAAGTTAAGTTTGCAGGGATTAATTGCCATAGTGTCGAAATAATAGTTTTACTGAAAAGACCTATTATATGACGCGATTTTCTGTATATAAAAACAGTATTGAAGCAGCATGGTTGTTTCTTTGTGCTTAAATCACAATTTCATATTAGTGGTGGGTAATATATATTTTAGCAAATGCTTACACAGTCATCTTCTGCTGAACGCACGATCAAACATTTTTCGATGCTGCAACCAACCCGTTTGTGTGTAATTATGTCCGTCCACCCGCACATACCCAGTATACACAAGAGCACCGCCTGCGGGTGCCGAACGCTCGTCTGATTTTATCCTTTTACGGATTATTTTTTAAGTAACAGTGTCCTTGACCTTGACCCTGAAACACAATCCCACAAAAGGTTTTTGTAATTAATAACTATACACTAACTGTGTTCACAATAATTCAATTGCAACTAAAGATACTGTATATTTCCCATTTTTCTAGTTTTAGTAAAAAACAACTTGACCTTGACCCCATGATCCCAAACACAATCCCAATAAATGTTTTTATTTATATGTATTACACACTTAATAATTTAGTTACATTATGTCAGTTGTAACTAAAGATATTGAATAATTACCATTTTTCTATTTTAGCTACAGTGACCTTGACCCCAGGAGCCCTAAAACACAACCCATCAAATATCTTCTTAAATACTTACTGCAAACAAAAGTTGGTTACATTATGTCAACTGTATCTAAAGATATTGAATATATTACAGTTTTCCTATTTTTAGTAACAGTGACCTTTTGACCCCAGGAGCCCCAAAACACAATTCAATTAAAGATATTCATAAATACTTCTTATACACCAAGTTTGGTTGCATTATGTTCACTGTTACAAAAATGGTGTGTGTGTTAAACTTTCTAAGTTAAGAAGGGGCAATAATCCAGTCAAAATACATGACAGGGTTATATAACTTGTAAAACTCTTCCTTCATTCTATAGTACATTTGATAGTGAACAGGTATTCCAAGTTTTAAAGTGATAGCTTTGATAGTTTGCATGTGAATGACCTAAACGCAAAACTTGAAAAATCAGACTAGCTAAAACTGACTAAGTCCAAAAATACTAAAATATGGCCCCCCTCCCCAACCCCCACCCCAATGTATGACTCACAAACCCATTTGATTATGTTGGAGTACATTATCCATTAATTGTTTGTGAAAATTTGAAATCAATCTAACAAAAAATGAAAAACCTATGTCCAATTCTCAAAATCAACCAAAATCCATCAAAATTCATGTTTTTTCCCCAAAAAACAGGTCACACTCAGCATCTTAAGCATACAATGTGAAGAAGGGTTTTAGATGAATAAGTTGTCCAAGTTTCAAAGTGATAGCTTTGATAGTTTCCATGTAAGTGACCTAAACGCAAAACTTAACCAACGCCGACGACAACGACAACGACGAAGACGACGACGACGACAATCAAGTGACGACAATAGCTCGTCATTTTTTTTCAAAAATCAGACGAGCTAATAATGGTGTTGAGTTTGTTGAGTTTCTGAGCAACTTTGCATTGCGTGGTTTCCGGGTTCATTACATTATGTATTGAGGTGGTAAACATTGTATAAAAGAGTAAAAAGATCATAGTAACACCCAAAGGATAAGCTGACAACGTCTTTAGTTCGTGCGTATGTCCGTCCATATGCATTATCTAAACCTGTGTCACGTACAATTTCTAACGAAGAGTTTAAATTATTCAATAGTTTGTCCTTATTCCTTTAAAGTGTTAGTGAGAATCTTTGCCATTTCCGAAACGTATTTCGTTCCATAAAAAATGCAAAGTCAAAGCTGTAAGTGGTATACACATTTCGTATATACATCCGCTTCTAAATTGGAAGCTATACTGGCGAACAAAGCTTTTCAGGAGTTGCAGAAACTTTATTCGAACTCATGCTCCGAATATAGCTTTCGGGTCAGCGCCATATACGAGGTGCCCATACTACCGTTATGCATTGACGACAATTAAACTATGATGCCGCGGGTGTGCGGAAATATTTCGTTAATTAAGGCGTAGTCTGTTGAATTCAATTCTACAATGGACTGGTCCATCTTTCAATTCCGACAGTACCATTAATTGTTCAATGGGGTGCCCACTGAAAAGGGGTGCCCACTGAAAAGACTGCACGGATGTGCACGATGTTCATGATCTGCACTGATCGCAAGGACAAAATCATTTGCAACCAGAAATACACGAAAAGCAAACACAACTTACATTTATGCAAGAAACGGTTATTCAAAAGAAGCTAGCTGCTTAATTTCGTGAAAGGAAAAATGAAAACACATGTATATACTGATATTCGATGTAAACTAAAAACATTTATACGTATAAACTATATGCAACTTCAAAGGAAAACAAATTACATTTTAGTCTTTATAAAGTAGATCAAGTAGATTTAAGTCTTTCTCAAGTAGTAAACTATAGTTACGGTGATGTTAAGGGGTCGATTTTGTCACCTTAAGTTAAGGTGAGACTTACGGTCATACCGTAAGTTACGAGGCTTTTGAGTAAGTGGGAAAATGCTTACGATGGTCATAAGGTGACCTTAAGATCAACTTAAGGCTTACGATGCTTTCGAGTTAGTCACCCAGGTGCTATTGTCTGGGATCCCTATCAACAATTTTTTAAACAAAAAGACATATAGACAGCTAGAGAAAGTACAGAGGCAGGCAGCCAGATTCATCAACAGATACTTTTCAACCTTAGAAAACAATCCCCATAACTCTGTTTTGATTTTTGACAGATTTATATTCAATATGCACAAAATGACATTTTATTACCAAACAACAATAAATGAATCTTGAAATTTATCAGACAAATAGCGAACTATTTTACCATGGACAATTTCTTTAATGCGTATTAAAAGACTCGATTCAATATTATTGTTAATACGTGACGTCATTTATTAGGAAACACTGTGACGTCACTTATATGGTGAGAAATTTCAGTAGCCGTCCGCCATCTTGTTTTGAAAAACGCAAGACTTTTTCTACGGATGCAGGTTTGTACTTTGAAATGTGAATAAATCATCTTAATATACATTCCTAAAAATGTTTTCTCTCTCTTATGCATCCATGCAAAACATTATTCGTGTCCATCTTGTCAATATTCGACTGATATAAATACCAGTAACTTTTGTAACCAGAACTGGTATTGCGTGCCCTAAAAAATCCGAATCATTTAAAAAATGAAACTCTTTTACATTAACTTGAAAATATTAAAGCTTCTTTTTCATTTTAAGACCATAGTTTATCTAATTGTAAGCAACTGTAAAATTTCCATATATAAAAACCTCATTAAAACGATGTTTGCAAACAAATAAAATAATCTGTACAGCTGATCGCTAGGACCGCCCTCCATTGACAACGTTCAGTATCATTCCTTGCGAACGTGCAGTACAGCAGAATACTGAACTCTCTAAGGCAAAGTGAACGGGGCAATATGAAAGTATATAATAAGAATGGAAACGTCGCTGTGACGTCATATTGAACAGGTAACCAATCTGACGGTTACGTCGCAGTCATTTCTTCATTCGGTAAAAGGTGAAAACTCGGTCATTTTTGCCCCGGAAAATCGCCGAATTTTTCAATAACGCAGAGTCTTTTATCCGAAATCTCGTTGCTAACGAGAAGCAGCTATTCTTCAGTCACATGTTGGATGAGAACTGCGCACATCCTTAAAATCTTGTTTTTTTTCGGTATTCTTGACGAATTCTTACGCAATACTGACGAAATAAAAGTGTGATTATCTTGGGTTTATCGAATTTTGCCAGAGGTAAGACAATTTTTTCATATTGTTTACATATTGTTCTAGCAATTTCCATCGAAATTTTTGTTATGCACTAGAGAAAATCGCTTACACAATTGATGTTTAGGTTGGCAAATTTTACCGAATTATAACTTGTGGAAGTGTTTTTTTTTAATTATGGTGAGTTAACTCGTCCGGACTTATTTTAAATCCTGTTATTTGCGAGTAAGCACAGTCTACGATTGTTTCTGTGAAAGATTGAATGAATCGTTAATATTTTCATATAAACACAGATAAAACCACCATGAACACTGACTTAAAAGTCAATCAAGTAAATATTATGTTGTTTTAATGTGTGACAGATGCTCATCTGGCATGTGTCTAGCAGTCAAGGGTTTGATCCCCAGTGGCCAGCCAGTGTTTATCAATTTTATTATAACTTATTTCTCTGTGATTACATTTTAGTTTCATTTCTACTGTAGATATCTTTCTTGGATGTGTATTTGAATTATTTATCAAAGATTGACAGTCGAGGATTCTCCATGTAATCATGGCAACTACTTGTCTCAAAATTAACAAAAGATTATAGTTGAACATGGTTAAATTAAATCCTATTTTGACTTGCAATTTCAGTGCCTTTTTTTTCAAAATTAATTTACATGTTATTTAATATATTAGAACTTGTTCAAATTAATTAGATTTCAATAAATATCAAAATAACTTGCAGAAGTTATCATTTAGAATTTTAAAAATAATTCTGAAGCACAGAATCCCAGGACAAAATGATTGAGGTGAATTTAGCCGAATTTAAAGTGCTTCTAAAAGTCTTTTTTTTATAACTTTCAAATTAATTTTCTGTTATTTCTTTTTTACTTCTAGACATAGATAATATAATTTTAAAAATATCATACCATAACTTGTTCAAGTTATTTTGCATTTCGAAAGAACTTAATTGTTCAAGTTATTTTACATTTTATTTTACATTAAATACCAAAAATACTTAATTGATCTTTTGAAATACAAGAGGGCCAAGATTGCTCTCTATCGCTCACCTGGCTACCATTGGCTATAATAGAAGGTCATCAATAGCAAAAAGGGTCAATTTTGAACTGGTGCTCATGATTTTCCTCTATATGAGCCTATTTAAAAGCAAGAGACCCCAGGGCAGGGTCAATTTTGACCCGGAGGGTCATGATTTTAACAATCTTGGTAGAGGGTCACCAGGTAATGCCACATGCTAAATATCTAGGCTCTATGCCTTAAATTGTTGTAACAGAGAAGAAGATTTAAAAAAAAATCCTACATAAGCCTATGTAAAAACAAGTGATCCCGGGCGGGTCTATTTTGACCCTGGGGTCATAATTTGAACAATCAAGGTAGAAAACCACTAAGTTATGCCACATGCTAAATATCTTAACTGTAGGCCTTTTGGTTTCAGAGAAGAAGATTTTAAAAAGTTGTTCCTATATAAGCCTTTGTAAAAACATTGACCCCCGGGGAGAGTCTATTTTGACCCGGGGTCATAATTTGATCTTAGTAGAGGTCCACTAGGTGATGCTACATGCAAAATATATGAGCTCTATAGGCCTTGTGGTATAAGAGAAGATTTTTAACGTTTTTCCGATTTGTTACCATGGCAACCAGAGATCTACATGGAACAGAATTCTTTGAACAATTGTGGTAGAGCTTTATGCAAGGAACATCCCAGCCAAGTTTCATCAACACTGATTAGAATAAGTGAAGAAATTAAGGTGCTAGAGTGTAAACAGGGTTAAATATTGCATTTTTTGTTAAATTAAGGTGGAAGCATACTATATCAAAATTCTCTAGTCTACCTTTGTGTTTGGTATCAACTGAAACTTGACGATATTTCTGATTTAGATCTGTATTTTATTTCACGTTATCAATGTATATAACGTTACCATGACGTCGCAAACATGACCATGTCGCGCCATTTTCACGTCTGTTGTACGGAGACAAATTTTGTCTTATACTTACTGTACTAAGATCATTTGTTGACGTAAGAATATATAATTGGCATAAAGATAAAGCTATTAAAATTGCCTACACGGGTATTTACTCTGAATTACTTTTCGTATATGCTGTGCAAAAAGACACTGAAAAAATAGTATTTTCTTTTTCTGAATTTATCCACAAAAAATAGCTTCGCACTAAATCTTAAAAAAATCTGTCCTTATTTTGTTTGCCAAAATTTAATATGTTTTTTACTAATATGTATTCTACATATAAGCCAAAAATTAGAAACTTTTACCGTTTCGTATTTTATAAGCAGGCGTTTTTATTTGGACACATATGCGTCAAAATTGCGTTTTTTCGACGTTGCCGTTTGAAAGTGTATTACGGGGCATTTTAAATTTATTTTACGTCCAAATAAACCATGATTTACAGGATTATCATTTGGTGAATTTTTAGCTGATTCATGACACATATTCATTTCACACATCTAGTAACAGAATAACCTTTTTAACACGGCTGCTTGTATTCCTACGTTTAATAAGAAAGGAGAATCCTGGATAGTTGAAACAAGAGTTAGCCTTCCAAAATCAAGAAGCTTCGTTCAAATGCAATTTCTTATTTTTATTTGTTGTATGCTAATACAAAAAGTGTTGTAAGAGCCACCACTATATCTACATATATAATAAGACAAACAGCTCACAGTTCAAAGAAATACAATGTAGAATAAACATGTTGCTGTGAATTCTGAACTGAGCGTTGCGAAAACAAATGAACCATCAAACTAGGTCACCCGGTTAAAAGCCTAGTGTATGCCATACAGTCGACATTTACAGCCCAATCATCATGTAAATTGGTCAAAGGTTTTGCCTTGTCAAGGTCAAACAGAATGTTTGTGTTTATGATATATAGTTTAGAGTTAAAGTTTGGTCACATATTGTCATAAGTCGCAGGTGAGCGATATAAGGCCATCTTGGCCCTCTTGTTATACATTAATGACCACAATAAAGCAATCTTAAAGTCTTCAGAAGTTATCTGACTACTTTCATAACCATGCTATATATTGATAATTCCAGTTACATTCCTCATACTCAGGTGGTAGTGCTTAATTAAACTGAAAAATGTAGTATAGCTGTTAGTGTGATTCTGTTTCACCACATGTGATAGTGAAACAGAATCAAAGTCAAATTTCACTGAAGCTCATTTACCTTTCCAATTATTTGGCACTGCAAACAGGGGACACAATCCCATCACATGTGATACAATGTGAAAACAATAATAATAATTGCCCCCTTTATAAATTCTTAATATTGTACAATAACTTGTAAAAGTTATTCACACAACTACATACAAAGGGAGATAAATCTTACATTTGTTGAAAATATAACTTGCATAGGTGATTTCAGAAATCACTTAAACAAGTTACACCCCTGACTGCTTGTGTAACTAAAATAAGAAAAATTATTAAATACTGTTTATAAAAATGGTATTACTTCAAAGTATGAATTCTTGTCAAAACCAATATACCAATACCAATTAATATATTTATTGCATAAAACATTATTACAATGTTTATAGCATACAGTGCACATACTGAGACAAGACATAGAAAAACAAGGAACACTATTTCTGAAGAGGTCAAAGGGAAATACAGAAATAGTAGGTTACCTAAGTCATTTGTATTTTACGTCATGTAAATATTCCAAAACGAATAAATCTAAAAATCAAAGTTTTAAGAGATTCTTTCCTTATTTGCAAAATAAATATATTTTGAAACATCACTTATTACTATTTTGAGCTGGAATTCAACAATAGTTTGAACTTGTTTATAGTTGGCCAATTACAAAAATATTTTTTAAAGTATTTTTTTCTAAGTTCTCTAAATTTTGGACATACTAATAAAAAACAACTAACACTTACACAATTTTTAATTTTGTCTTTTACACCTTCTTAGGTGTGATGCAAACAAAAACTGTATTAATAGCTATTGATTAGATGTTTGCTGTCCCTTAATTGAGCCTTTACACCTTAATTTCCTGATTTATAAGTAGTCACTAAGATAGCAATTAAAGATGTTCTGGATTGTAATTAATTCAATGATCAAAGCTAATTCAGAGATTGGCAGCTTGTTGTTTTACTGAAAATCAAAAACATCCTTAATGAGATATACATGTCATAATATTCCTAATGGTTAGCATTACGGATTTAGTATTTCCTGGTGTCCAGCTCAGTGGATGTGTATTCCACTGGACACAGTCTGTGTGGCGCAAAGTTCAGGTACGTACAATTGCAGAATCGTTTCAATTTATGTCTGTAAAAACTTTATTACATTGAAAATATTGTTAAAACTTTCAATAATATCCATAAAAGAAAAATTGTATTGCCTTAAAGTATTGTTAACATAAAACAGTGTAAGTTGGCCTTTAACTAAAAGACTGAATATAAGTTTTAAACTGTCCACTAATGTCTTTTTTGTACCTCCAGAATCTTGGGCTAAGCACTACGTACCAGAATGATGAGGGGACACTTGTTAATTAAAGAAAACTAAAGAAAATATAGAAGAACAAGACACTGTCTATGCAGAAGGAACTATTCAACACTTGGGATGAGTACGAACTTGGTGCATGTGGCATGTCCACATCAAAACGTCTTAGCAAACTCTCTCATATCTACCGGCCACCATCTGAAATGGTTATGTGACTGTTGCAAAGTGTTTCAAATCCATAAGAACAAAGAAATGTGTGCTAGTAATCAGTATGTGATTATATAAGTGATTTATGTATGTGTGTTTGTAAATATTATTAAAATGTGAATATATAAGGGATTTGTGTTTGAGTTGTGATGTGTCTTTGTAAATATTATTATAATGTGATTTGTGAATGTGTCATTTCAGAATAAAAATCATTTTGGCTATAACTGTGAATGGTGTTGTTTTTATTATGAATATGTTTTGGTTATTTAAGTCTATAAAATGATTTGTGTAAATGTGTTTGTAAATATTACTTAATGTGATTTGTGTATGTGTCATTTTAGAAATAAAAAACATATTTTAGCTATAACTCTAACTGCTGTTATCTTTATTGTGTGTTTTGTGTATTTTTAAGTATTTATTTGTTTATTTATTTGATCCGATTGAAAATGGTAATTATCTGGTGTTGTTCTTTCTTTGAGACTTTGTAAATGATCAATAAATGTTTGATTTGACCATGTATATATAAATATATGATAAATAATGAGTAAATCTTAAATAAATAACAATAATGGGTTTTGTGTCTTACTTTGATACCTGTGTTTAGGTTACAAATGTCAAACAGACTTTAGTATATTCAGCATGTTCAGTATTTGAATATATAAAATACAAAATAGATTGAAAATTAGAAAAAAAACACTAAAATATTTATGTATGAAGACTTCATTAAAAATCTCTGATTGATGAAAAGTATTTCACACATATTGTTTTGGTAGTTATAAAAAAATCACAGGAACTCATTAAGAGACACTGAATGAGTAAATTCAGGAATTTCACAGGAATTCACAAGGTGATACATTTTCAGTCATGTTTTTGGACTAACATTAAGGATTTTATATTATATGAAGGTATTTACATTTGTATTAAAGTTATTTTAAATTAGATGTTTGACAAAATTTGTATTTTACTATGACTTCAGTCAGAATTTCTCATTTACGGTATCTACAAATATTAAGATATTGTTATCAAATTATCAGTAAGAATTCTCACTAAAATGTGGACAATTAAAGTTATTTACATTTTTCAAGTATGTTTTCAATTATGATATCTATGGAGTCACTTTCATTAATTTTAATGTCTACCAATGTAACATCCTGAAAAATAGCTAGTTGTTTCAAAAAAGCATTTCAGAGTGTAATACTCAGTAGTAAACATCTAATATCTGAAAACATTTCAAGTTCATTTTCCTATTCCTTTTTTTATTATTTTGCAATAGTTAACATGATTCATTTCTAAGAATCACTTAAAAAACATGGGTACATCTTGGCTTTCATGTGGGTACATCTTGACAAAAAAGTGGGTACATCATGGTTTGGGTATATCCTGACTAGATCCCTTTTAGTGTCCCCTTCAGCTAATTATCACTGAAATTTTCCCCAAAATTTATTTAGGGGCTAGGGCGCCTTCCCCAAACTTGGAAAACATACCATGGCAGTAAAGCCGGGAATGCAACTATTCGAGAGCCACAACAAGCCAATTATCTTGGAGTTGAAGTATCATCTGATCTCTCATGGTCCAAAGTAACTAGTAAATCAATAAAAGAATAACCACTCATGTTCGGTATTGTCCATTTATGTTCGCGGATATGACTTATGTTCGGTATTTAGTCCCATTTGAAACCTTGTTATGAACACAAGCAAACTGGCGTCAAATCTAGTCACTCTAGGATACTCACGGAGAGTTACAAAGTCGAAGGCAGAACACGATTAACGCTTATTTATTGCATGACTATTTTCAAGGATACAAATTTAAATTTATAACTTACGTGGCAAAGAATACAAAATTCATAACTCCATTTATACTGGTATCACTCCACTAAATGTTTTTCCGGGTCTCCCTAGTTACCGACAAGAACCGACAAGAAGACATAGTTTCGGTTTTATTTATTTTACATGTATTATTTCAAATAAAAATGAAAATTTAATCATATTAAAGTATTTTAAAGCAGTTTCAATAATATATGTTACTTTTTAAAGGTCCCATTCATTGACGATTTTCCGTTTTAACATAAGAATATTATTCGTCAGCTTATACAAATTTGATAATTGTTGACGGAAAATACCGAGTGTTTACCTGTCCGTAAGCCCATAAAGTTCTCAAAATTACACACCTGTACGGAAAGTGACGATAATATTTCCGGAAACCTACGAGCGGCAGTTTCGGAATTGCTAGCCTCGAGTGACGTCATACCCAGTACAATCGTGGCCGGTAACAGGTACTCTTACAACAGCGGAAGCGTTTATTTTCCATCCAAGTATGCATCTTTAGAGAGTGGAGATGAGGATATTCCGTTTGAGCCCGTAACGTATAGAGCGAAGTCCATGTAATGTTATAAAATTATTTGATTAAAGTATAAAAATTCAGCAGTTAGATCTCTGTCGAGTTTTTATATGCAAATGACACCAACTTCTGTTTCTCTTTGTTTCTATCAAAAGGAAAAGATATGTTTCATTCTTAAATGTAAAAGAAAAGTACCATGTAAATGTATCGAAACGATCTAGATCTACACATGTACATGACTTACAACCTATTCAAATATGGACGATATTATTTCCATTGACGATTAAAACTTGCCTCCGAAAATGAGAACACAAATGCTCGATCTAATTACAATATCTATTTAAAATGAGGTAGAAATTCACAAGCTTGCATGCTATGGTAGTTTTAAGAATTAGAATTAGAATTAATTTAAGAACGTAAATCAAAATAATTTTTACGATTTTATTGGTTGAAAACAAAATTTTGACGCATATCTATTTAAAAACTCATTTAAATTAAAATCACGATATCTACCTAAATACGTGTCCAATTTCACTCATAGAAAAACATTTCATCAGAGTACATAAAATTTGTCATCAACAGCCAAAAAGATTTTCTGAACATTTATAGGGTTGCTGGAAACTTTCATTTGCTCAATTGCTTTTTACCAAGTTGAATATGTAAGATGACTAAAAAATATTTTTATGCAGACTTGATCATACATTATAGGAATAACTGTTTTGTAATTTTGATATTTGCGACTGTATATACGGTTTTTAATGGTCGCAAATATTTTTAACGGCGACGGCGTAAGCCGGAGCTGTTAAAACTGTTTGCTACCATAAAACCGTACATACGGTCGCAAATATCAAAATCACTAAATAGTTATCCCTTTTCTAACGCACAATGTGTTTAAATGCGATAATAAATACGCCGTTTGAATTTTGCGACTATAATATTATATACATTATTTAATAGTTGCAAATTTAAACGACGTCACCAATCAGAAACGACGTTACCTCGGTACTGCGTTAGAATATAAATGTAACCCGAAGGTTAGTGACAAAAAATGTATATATATATAAAGGCTTATCATTCATTAAATAAATGGTTCGTTTGTATCACAGTGATAAATAAATTCATATGTTACGTCGATCGTTCACATAAAAAAGGTTGCATAATTTGATTGGGCACTCTGCATATTGTTATGTAATAATCAAATGCACTTGACCAGTGTGCAATATGCAATAATGTGTGACCAGTTAGATTAGATTGCTGGCAGGGGGTCGCCAATTAACAACAAATCATATTGCATCCTTTGCTGAGACTTATGCCTTTGGGCTAGATCAACTGAAATTCTTTCAATGGTTAGATCTACGCTAATTATTTACCATGGAAACGTTGTCAAAATGAGATATTGTTTGTGTAATTTCATTTTATTGAAAGCGAGAATTAAAATGTTTTTAAGGATAACTAAAGTGTTCCGCAACATGTAAGTAGAAACTTCTAAAGTAGAGTAATCTGTTTCACATAGATTCTGTATAGGGTCTCTACTGTAACTACATGATTTTTTAAAAATTATTTTGAATATAAATGCCAGCCATTTACACAAATATGTGTCTTAAATATTATCATATCGTCCTGCAATAAAATACATTTTGTGACAAAAGTTTCAACCTAACATTCTCGTATATGATGTGTTTCGGCATGCATTAAGTTATACGAGAAAAGTTGCACATGGGAAAATCTAGATCTAAATTGGATAAGTTTGTAACAAATAAATTCTTAATCTTAATATAAGAAACTTATGCCTAAAGATAATAATTAAAATATAAATATCGAAATCATTCTTCAAAGGCCGAATTCAAAATACATTTTCTGTCTTTTCTTGTCGTGCATGAGCGACTGAGCGGACTTTGAATCGCTCGGGCTGTTCCACGCAGTCGCTAGAAACATGCGTCCCACAGTCACATGAAGTTTGGACACAGAAAACTCATTTTTATGAAACACCCCGTACCGACTATCAAACATATATAAAACATATATATATGCTTGAAAGCCGGTCCGGGGTATTTTATAAAAATTACACTACGGGGTCTCAACTTCATGTGACTGTGGTAAGTCCCTCCATTGTCTTAATCACTGACTTCTCATATTAGAGTCCCTAGGGAACTGATGCAGGCTTATTCTTCCACTCCGTTTGTTGCTGCATCCACCCACAACACACCTAGCGCCTCCCATTTCACAAAAATAATATAAATAGTAAGTAAATCGTGTTTTTACACGGTTCTGTATGCTTGTTTACTATAATCAATTTGTCGGATCTTTACCGAGTACTTGGAGTGACGTCACAAGGGAACTTTTCCGATATTTTACGGAAGTCGCCGAGGATCATAAAATATGCGTTTCGGTGAAATACCGGCCAATTCGTATCGGTGATTTATATCCCAATAAACACGTTTCTGGTCTGAAGTTTCCGCCCAACTGGGTTCAGTGCACTTTATTTACAGATGCCTTACAAAATATTAAATATTGAAATTGTCAATCATTGGGACCTTTAATGAGTTGTTGTTCTATTTTGCATACCGACAAGAAGCTAGCTAGCGCTATTGTAGATACAGTGAACGTATTTGGTACCGTCAAGATTAGAAGAAAATCTGTCTATTTAAGACTATTTTATTGATTTTATGTTGTCAGTTTAAACAGAAAATAATAAAAAATAAATTTTAAAAAGATTTTAATCATAAATGAACAATTCTATGTGATGGTTTGTGCTAGTTTACTTAATATCCCCTACCGACAAGAAATCAGTGCAACCGTCAAGAACTTTTTTTACATAAAGAAGGTCAAGGTCAATTTCGAAATGAGAACATGGATTTTTTAGCTCCATAAAAATAACCAAAGTTTTGTGTTCTTTGCGGATATTTAAATTCGAAAATGGAATTATTAAGTTTAAAAAGTGTTTAACTGATGTCGGTAAGTATAAATACACCGCATTTAGACTCGGACAAGAAGAAAAATAAGAAAAATAAACGGCCAGCTTCTTCTCCATTGTTAGCGGATTGCACGGATTTCACGAGTTTGGCTGTGAACATGGAGTGGACAGTCCTTGTAATGTACATAAACAAGGTCATTTAAAAAAGAAACACAAACATTATAGTGAGCAATACCAGCAAAACGTAAGTGCAGAACTCTCAAATGTTTATCTAAATATGGCATTTCCACAACCACCCTTTGACATGCAACCTTCAATATGCCACCAACACCCCCTCCGTAGGCCACTGAACTTTTAGATGAAATGAAGCAAATTAAACAGAAACTACATACTGTAGATAAAATTGAAGAAAAAAAATTGTTAATTTGATTCGTTCAAAGGTGTTCAATTTGGATTTAAAATTCAAAATTTTGGAGGCTCGTGTTACAGTGAGAGAAAAGTCTTGTGAATTCGTGGCAAATGAAAACGAAACAACAAAAAGGATCTGAAACGGCAAGAGACGATATTAGATTGATGAAAAAGGCTTTTGATAACTTAGAATTTGAATCGAATAATATGAATCTTCAAAATGCAGAGATTGACACAAGAGTTCTGGAACTTGAAACAAAATCAATTCGCGAAAATTTGATGTTTATGGTATAGAAGAAAGAGGGGATGGTGAGGACTGTACACAGTTAGTTAAAAACGTAATGACAAATAATTTGGAAATGAGGGAGGTGGAGGTAGAGTCGATACTTTTCGACCGCGCACACAGGGTTGGCATAAAATACGGCTCGAAGAAACCACGTCCAATTGTCGCAAAGTTCCATTATCCCAAAGAAAAGGTAAACATCAGATAAGAATCATTCGATTTTGCCCAACAATTGAAAGACGCAAAGCTAGGAATCGGTGCACAGTTACCCAGTGAGATAAGGGACGCTAAGAAGCCACTCTATCCAGCAATGAAAACGGCAAAAGAAAATGGAAAAACTGTTAAGTTTATAGGTGCAAAACTGTTTATTGATGGGGTAGAGATTTATCCGGGAGCAACAACAGGACATTAGGTATGTCAGGAAGAGACATACTTAAGGGTCTTAGCATGGAATATTAACGGTTTAATGATTATAATAATAATAATAATAATGATAAAGACTTTATTTATAGAGGCAACGCAGTTGAGTCTAGCCCAATCTTCCCTGCGAGCCTCTTTTACATGACATAAAACTTTACAAACAATCAAACATTCAGACAAAAAGGTTCAATATACAATGTATATACATAGTGCATGCTCAATCACTGCAAAAGAAAACAACAATAAATGTGTCATGGAATGCAAAAAATGGGCTTCTGGCCAAAAATATAGATTTTTATGTTTTTGTATATTTGCAATCTATGTTGTCTCTGAAGTAAAACCTGAAAATCCTTTGTCTTCCATTCTTGTAGGTAAGAGTACCCTATTGTGTATAGCAAATAGAACACAGAAACGTATAATAGAGCACTTCTTCTTTATTGTTTGTCATAAATTATTTTAAAGGTAACTTCTTACAAAAGAAACAAGTATACAAAGTTCTATTGCCTAGCAACTGTGGAATAGTTAATTTATGTTTCTAACCACCGAATATTATATTTAATAGAATTGAAAAAGAATTATCACAAGACAGAATTTGTTTGCAAATAAATTGAAAACAATGTCTATGAAAACGTTTTAGTCTGGGAATTTTCAATGCAAAATGTGCAGGTATTCTGAAGCTACAATTCGTTTCATAGAAAGAATACTTGGAAATATATTTTACCAACAGACGGCATTTCTTATAGAATTCACAGCACATAAGGAGCTTGATTTCTATTATTCAACAAGCTCTAATCAAGTGTTTTTCTTTGCAAACATGACTTCATAAAATTAAATGATAATTACTGCATAAGGCAATCAACACAGAAGTTACACATACATTTATGTTGCCTAGCAACCATAGAATATTTCACAAATTTCGAGTGTTTTAGAGGTTTTAATGCTTGGAATCTGACTGAAATACTTGTATCAATAAGAACAATAAGCTGAATAGACAGCTAGATATGTAACTATTCAGTCATGAAAAATTTAGTTACATTTTAGTTATATTAAGAGATTTATATTTATCAGACAGAGTAGTCCATGTGCAAAGTTCCTGGCAAGTTGGCAACCAGCTCTAAGTCATGTGGTCACTGGACAGCAAGTCAAATAAGTCAAAATTATTTTACTTATCTCAATAAACATATAATATTGGAACACCAGCTGTAACATATACATGAATGATTCCAGCATAAATCTTTAAAAATAAAATTCCATTTTCATGTTTGTTACCTAGCAACTACAGAATTTTTGTATGGTTTCTTCTTGTTTTCTTAGTTTCTCTAGCCTAGATTGCCAAGTAAATTATTTTGAAAAATATAAATTAAATTAGAGCTGCTCTAATGTCATTCATAAGAAAAACAATGTCTTTTAAAGGAATTAGTATAGAAAATGTCCGTTTAAAATGGGAAAACACTAATTCTTATAGAAACAGAACAATGCAAGTAAAGTAACAAAAAGCCTTCACTTCAAACTGTAATGGAACACTTGGTTTTGGATAGACAGTATTTTGGACATGTTAGACTAAAAAAACAACTGACAAAATCTGCTCAAACAGATACCACTGACTTATTGCACTAAGACACCACAAACAATTTCAGGCATTACATCTTCTTTAGGTATTTGCTTTAATACAATTAAAGTTTGATCTCTTCAGAATTTATATAATCCTTTCAGGTGTTAAGACCTGGCTCAGTTTAACTGACAAAAAATGGTACTACTTTTACTAACTGTTTGACAAGTTTAAAATGGTTTTCAAAAATGACTTCCAACTTTAAAAAAACACTTTCACAATCCTCTATGGTATATTGTGACCACCTAGAGATGATTGTCACACAGTGTCTGTAATTTGTCCCATAGTTTCAGCAACCCCTCCATTTCACTATAAACACCAAGAGTAAATCTGGGGCAATTTTTGTGTGCCCTGCCACCAACATACTCCACTTAATACTTTCATGTACACCTGAAATTTAAAACATTCCCCAGTTACATGCAACTAAGATTATATTTATTTGCATTTTGATCAAATAAAATAATGCTTTTGATTGATATTAGAAACAAAGTTTAACAATATTCAAATTTTGTTTTGTATAATTGCACTACACATTTACAACACCCATCTTTAGTTTGACTTCAACGTTGAATGGATTAGTTGATTCTCTTACAGAAGAGCTACATATGAAAAATTTAAAGTGGAGTTATTAAGAAATAGCCACAGAGTGTTTTAACACATGAAGATGTTTCTTAGATTTCTGTAAGGAAGCTAACTGCTTAACTTTCAAAATAAGGTTGTTGAGTCTGTTTGACAAAACTATGCCCTCACTAAAAATAAACAATGCAGGTTCATAACATTTAAAGAACAGGTAGCTATGTGAGCAAGTCAGAACTTAAAGTAATTAATCTGACTACCCATGGAGTTTAATCAGTCTACACTTTGCTATTCAGTTCTCTTTCCATTTTCATCATATAATCCCAGAATACCAATTTAAACAGCCCAAACAAACGATACTTGCTTAATGCAAGTGTTTTGGGTACAAATTACTAGCATTAGGTGTCTGTATATTTGTTAATTATAACATAAGGTCACATGAATTGAACATACTTAGTCTGTTTTTCTTGTTTAGAAATACATGCAATCTTACCTATTAAATTTAGCCATACTGCATACCAAGCAAACAGATCATTAATTTTGTCCAGCTGAATTGTCAATATGTATCTAAAATATAATACAATAATTCTGAAGATTTGAAAATGTATCTCTCTGCAAGTATCAGATACTGACATTATCAATTTGTATTCTGAGACCATACACATGTGTTCAACAGTTATAGTGACACAAAAGTATCAAATAAAGATCTGCTATTAAATGCTGTTTTAGGAAATTTTTTACATGTAAGTACATGTATTTTCAATCCTTATGTATGCATGTATTCATCCATAAAAGGCAATTATGTAGTTTTTGTATGAGAATAAATGCATTCAGTCTACAAAGGAGTAGATGTATATTGCAAAATCGTGATATTATGGCATAAAAAGGGTATTGTGTCCGCCAATATATATGTTTTATCTTAATTTTAAAACTCTAAATCTCAAGATATCATACCATGGCATTCAATTGTTATAGAGTTTTGCTACAAAAGCACTGTTGGGAGTATTTGAAACCCTTGCAGACCATAGGAAATAAATACCAGAAGTACATTTTGTGTATCTTGCATCTACAGCTGGACATTCAACTGTATTGTGAACTTTTATTGTACATTCTGCTGCCTTCCAAGTGCACTGACTTTCATCTAATAAGTAGAATATTTGAGTCTCTGTAAAAGAAAAAGGTATAAAACTAAATACATTTTCCTGCCATTTTATAAAAGATACAATGTATGTATAACAGAATATGTGACTACCTAGCAAGTACTGAGATACAATTTTTGTCAAAAACGACATACATGTATAAGCTCTGTTAACAGTATCTGGCTTTTCAGCACATACAGCAGACACATAGCATTTCCTTGGTGTCCCATATTGGCTCAAATTGTTGAGACTGATAGAGGATATTGGATCCATTGTAGGTAATTGTATTCAGCATATAGTCTGCATGGTTGGCTGCCTAAAACAAAAGAAAATTCTATAAAGATAATGTCACAAATAGTATACTTAGTAAATGTGAACTAAATTTGATATTAGTTCAAAAAGCATGCAAGCACAGGGAACAATTAACCAGTTCATAACCATAATTTATAGCAAGTTCCTGTACTAGACCTACTGTGTACATGCAGACAGTTTCACGTCAAAGTTGCATTCTTAACAACTTATTCCCATACAGACATCTCCATGTATCCTTGGTGTAGGTAGGTCATATGCAGTATGTTTACTAAAATCTACAAGTTTGAACAAGCAGTTTATATACTATGATATTTACTGAAACCACAAGAACCCTTTTTAGATTTATTTACAAAGTATTTTATCATTCTGGAATAGATCTTTTTAGCTCTGAACAAAATCATCATCATCACTCAGCATCAACAGCAGCACAAATCATATAATATCTGTAACAGTATACACGCATATATTTACAATCATCACAATCTGTACCATCTTTCCATGGATTCTAACCATGTTGATGAAGTAAAGAGCTAGCCCAACATTGAGGCTGTTTGAATTCCTTTTCAACCACACATCCACTATAGCACAGGTTGACAACCTAAGTTAAAGTCCTTGGCAGTGTGGCGAGTAACCCCTTTACATAGTATGATGACGGGTAAAATTAAGTACAGTGTAACCTATACAAGATCTCTTGAACTTATTACAAATGCAGGCAAATCAAGAGTTATTTATTATTCTTATAAACATAATTACAGCAAATATCCTTATTTTCCTTGATCCCAATCAAACTTTAATGTTGGCAACGTTCAGTATATCAGAAAATTAGGTTCCATGTGAAAACATGTGCATTCGTACTTAGGATATTTCGACGCAGAAGGAATGTTGGAATTATGTTCCTTATAGTAAAATATAGCAAATATGCCATCAAGCCGTTACACAAATGGAAAGCAATATAGAATTATGGGCATAATCCTGTTATTTGGAACGGGTTCCAAATAAATATAAAGCTCTTCCCGTACTATGGTTGCAACCAAAATTATAAACAAGGGACTACTTTTCTACATTTAGCACCACGAACTACTTTTACGGAGCGTTCCAAATAACAGGAGTATATATATAGGGAGAGATTAGTTTCTAAAAATTCCTTGTAAGGGGAAGATTTCCCCGGGAAAAGGGTTTTCTTTGGGGGATAAATTCTTTAGAAAATGGGGCTTGGCAATTTTTAGGGGGTTATATGTGTCTGAAAATTGCCTTTTTTATGATGCGTTCCAAATAACAGGAGTATATTTACGCAACGATCAGGGTAAAAGTTGTTTAATTATGTTTGTATCAATGTGGGAGATCTAGCTTGTGCAGAAATGAAACTAATCTTTATTCCGTATCTTTTTATTTATATCTAATATTGCAAATCTGCTGGTTGTATGTTACTTTCGAAACGTTCCAAATAACAGGAGTATATATATAGGGAGAGATTAGTTTCTAAAAATGCCTTGTAAGGGGAAGATTTCCCCGGGAAAAGGGTTTATTTGGGGGATAAATTATTCAGAAAATGGGGCTTGGCAATCTTTTGGGGGTTATAACTGTCGGAAAATTGCTTTTTTAGGATGCGTTCAAATAACAGGAGCATATTTACGCAACGATCTAGGTCAACAGTTTACAAAATATTACTACGCACCTGACTACTGGCGAATTCTTCGGTGAACATATGTTCTAACTCGACCGTCTATGTACTCATATCTGTTTGTTGTAACATTGTATTCATACAAACTATAATTTCTCCTTTCAAAAAGTTGAAATAGTGCATTGAATTGCCGATATGCTGATTCGTCTCTACCGAGACATAAAAGTCTTGCCCATTCAAGAAATAGTTCTGGGTTTAAACCATTTACGTGCACAAAAGAAGCCACAATTATTCTTTTAAAATGTCTTAAGTTTTTGTCCAGAAATAACGTCGGATTCGTACAGGCCAACAATTTGCTGAACCAATTATATCCTGAATTTCCATCCACTTTTCATAAATGTTATAGTTATTCCTTCGTGGAATTTACTACAGCAGTTACGACTGACATGCCTTATTTATTGCAGTTCGCAGATTATGTATACAGCTGGTCAGAGTCTGTTCAGAAATGTAACTGACCTTTATTCCGTCGCTTTATTATTTGTATTTTAATTACTCGTATCAAAGTGGGAGATCAAGCTTGTGTAAAAATGAAACTGATCTTTATTTCGTATCTTTTTATTTGTATCTAACATTGCAAATGTGCTGGTTATGTAGCAGAGCCAAATTTTAGACTAATATATTGTTCTTCATATGTTTTTTAATTTGTTCTATTCAGTCACGTGGTGTTCACCAGGTTCGTTACTGGTTAGGGACCGTACAGACAGTGTTTTTAGTCATGTATAGTTGTTATTCCTTTCTCGTCCAATCAACGTGCAGTATTCGTGAGTTTTGATCACATGATTATGTCCATGAAAAACCTGGCTGGTTTGACACGAAAATAATAATTTCCGACCACTTACGGTTCCATCCACTTCCCAGTGTATTAATGCGCCAAACCTATACCGTACTGCTTCTTAAACCGGAAATTGATAACTACAACAACAATAACAAAATGGCGCAACGCTTTTCTTCGTATGAAGAAGCGTTGCAATACATAACAAATTATGAGCAACAAACTGTTTCCAAATTAGTTGTCTACAAAAAAAAAAAAAACATGTCAATAATACACGTGAGTTGTGGGACAATATGGTTATATAACTTTTTTTCTATACACAAAGGTAGATCTATATCGTAGTTTGTTGTGCTGGTCCTTTTTTGGATTTCTCATATAAAATATAAGGAAACTGAAAGTAGAAGCGCCAAAAAACTGGCACAAGAAATGGCTGAATGGATTTTGGTGTTGTGGAGTTCTTCATACCCTACTAATGCAAATAACATTCCCTAGCTGTTTCAGAAACATTCATGAAGATTTGCACTGAAAATCTTTAAAAATGTGTTTTTCAGTGATTTCAAACTTATTTTGATTATGTTAAAATATCTCAAGATGACTTTTATTGACTTTTTAATTTATTCTTTACACCTGAACTTTGTAATAGAACGTAAAATGTATGAAATTACTGTTGTTGTTATCTTTACTGTTTGTGTAGTAATTATAAATCGAAATGTTACTATCTTTACCTATGATCTCTATTGCAATGTTTTGGTTAATAGTATTATAATCTGTTTGTTTCGTTAAGTATGAAAGTCCGATGCGGACATATATGCATAATCCCCCTGAGGTGGGGGTTTCTTTGTTGTAAAACATAACGGGTTTTTGATAATCCTTGAATTTGAAAGGATTATGTTTTTCTGCCAAATGAGTTTCTTGTAAACAAATTACATCTATAGGTTCTTTTTGGTCAATTAAAAAAATTTGCAATTCATTAATTACAGGACTAGACTCACCCAATTTTAAAGTCTTATGGGAAGAGAGACAGGGGGCACTCCCTATACCATTTGATGGAGTGCCCTTTGTAATTGTTGGCAAAGAAGACCGAGAATGCCAACATGGTCCGAATAGGAAAAAAGGCAAATCTATTGAAGTAAGTCAGTACTGCAGTTTATTCAGTATTTCACTTTTATGTATGTCTGATGGAAGGTTTGTGTTTATGTTCTTTGTATTTGTAATGTATATGTTAAGAATTTTTTACTGTTCTAGAATATAAACTGACACAGCT
Source organism: Saxidomus purpurata (assembly GCA_022818135.1). Taxonomy (NCBI): domain Eukaryota; kingdom Metazoa; phylum Mollusca; class Bivalvia; order Venerida; family Veneridae; genus Saxidomus; species Saxidomus purpurata. Next base: position 1,140,858 of record JAFMSR010000021.1, on the reverse strand, counting down.
GTCAGTGGCTTAGAAACAAAGCTGGCCAGGTTGTTTTGTATGTTTCATATTCATGAATCAGACACCATATCAAAGGCTTTAAAATGGTCTTACTGATAAAACGGAATGCTGAAGCTGTATTATTTCTAAGCCCATTCAAGGCGTGTTGTGACTGTACTGAAATATATTTATATTGACTGACTGATTGACTAGCATTCTGCTTTTTATTCTGGTTTCCCATATGAGCAACAATCTCAGATCAGATAAGTAATTTAAGGGATAGTGCAAGATACAGAAAGGGTACCAATTCTTAGAAGAGACACATTGTTCTTAGTCTTATCTGAAAGACTGATACTAATTTTGTTTTGTCAGCCCTATGAATAGAACCGGCAACCCTCAAGATTACATGTCTCTTAGACTACAGATTGAGCTTGCTATTTGGATAAAGAGCATGTATATTTATTAATATATTGTCTCTCCTGATTGGCTATGACCTTAGGACATATATTTGATGTGACCACGGGGCCTCCAGTTAGCTACATGGCTATGAATAATTTATTAGGATTCACATCAAACTGAAAATGAAATGGTGTTACAGAAGAATCAGTTCATTGACCCTTCTGCTAACGTATGTTTGACAGTGAAGGACAAGCTGTATTGACGAAATGTAGCTGTGTCGACATTCTCACAGTTTTGGTTGTTTTATTGGTTGTGTCTACTGTTGAAGTTGGTAGCTATGGTTAGTATGACGAAGCTGCATTGTGTTGATTTATTCGGTTGGATGTTGTATTGCTTCGTTTTGATTTTATTCGTTCCTTTTTTCGCGCTCTTCTGTCATTCCTTTGTTCATGCGTGTCGTATACATGTCGGTCTACAACTGCCATTTACATCCTGTACTTCTTGTATTCTCATTAACATTACGCATGAATATTTTGCAATCCTAACATTTTACAGCACAGAGCACAGTGTGACAGTATGTGACAGTGGTCCCAGAGGAGTTTGGTTGTTGTCTTTTGACAGTATGGTAATTGAGGGATTTGTTCCATAAACAAGGTATGTTAGACTTTAGGTTTTGTCATACATGTACTTTTAAAGACGTAACAGTTAAACATTGTTAAGAGGCACATAATGACGTAAACCAGGTTTCGTTAGGATGTAGCACTGTGCAGTCAAACTATACTTTATTTAACGTCTCACTTATGTAATGATTTTAGGTTTTATTCAATTACTTTATTGCCAGTATCTCAAGTGACATTTCATGTTAATGTATATGTACGAACAGCTGTATTGATCAGGTCGGCATGACGTCACTTCCGTAGTTACCAATTATCAGCCATATTGCCGAGGTGAAAACAAGCACCTGACAACCGCATAGTTCAAATAGGGAGTGAGCTTTAAGATAGTCTTATATTCCTGCCCAGACAAAGTTTAAACGTTAAACAAACCATTTCATGTATATGTTTACTTATTTCAATGTCTCAGCGATGTTTGTCAGATTTTTCTTTAAAAAAAATCTTGAAAATGATTGTTTAATGACGTTCGGTGAAGTATCATGCACGACAAGAAAAGACAGAAACTGTATTTAAAATTCGGCCTTTGTAAAATGATCTCTATATTTTAATTATTTTCTTTAAGTTTCTAATATTAAGATAAAGAATATTTTGTTACAAACTTATCCTATCTTGATATAGACTTTCCCAAGTGCACAACTTTTTTCGTATAACTAAAATCATGTCGAAACACATCATTATACGAGAATGTTAGGTTAAAACTTTTGTCACCGGAAATGTATTTTATTACAGGACCATACGATATCATTTAAGAAACTGATTTGCTTTTTAGATCATATACTCCTGTATAAATTTAGTACTAATTATGGCCCTTGTTTGACTTTGAAAATTTGGTTAAAGTTTTGCCTGCTAGGTACTATCATGCACATACCTCGGTAACCACTTATGATATTGACTTGAAACTTTTTTAATGTCGTAAGAGGTGTCACACAGTCAAGGCAGATAACTCTTCTTTAAATTTAGTGCAAATTATGGCCCTTGTTTGACTTTGAAAATTTGGTAAAGTTTTGCATGCAAGGTACTATCATGCACATATCACAGTAACCACTTATGGTAGTTATATCAAACCTTGCAATAGTGTTCAGGGTAAATTTTGTATCAAACAATTAATTTACCAAAAATTAAATCTATAGTTACAGATTTTGACTTTTTTTAGCTCGACTATTCGAAGAATAAGGAGACTATTGCACTCGCCCCGGCGTCGGTGTCGGCGTCGGCGTCTGCGTTGGTTAAAGTTTTTTATAAAGTCAAATATCTTGAATACTATCAAAGGTATTGACTTGAAACTCAAACTATATGTTAACCATCAACATCTACACCTGAGGAAACAATCCCCATAACTCTGTTTTGATTTTTGACAGATTTATGCCCCTTTTTAACTTAGAATTTTTGGTTAAAGTTTTTTATAATTTCAAATATCTTGAATACTATCAAAGGTATTGACTTGAAACTCAAAGTATGTGTCTACCATCAACATCTACACCCGAGGAAACAATTCCCATAACTCTGTTTTGATTTTTGACAGATTTATACCCCGTTTTAACTTAGAATTTTTGGTAAAAGTTTTTTATAATTTCAAATATCTTGAATACTATCAAAGGTATTGACTTGAAACTCAAAGTATGTGTCTACCATCAACATCTACACCTGAGGAAACAATTCCCATAACTCTGTTTTGATTTTTGACAGATTTATGCCCCTTTTTAACTTAGAATTTTTGGTAAAAGTTTTTTGTAAATTCAAATATCTTGAATACTATATAAGGTATTGACTTGAAACTCAAAGTATGTGTCTACCATCAACATCTACACCTGAGGAAACAATTCCCATAACTCTGTTTTGATTTTTGACAGATTTATACCCCTTTTTAACTTAGAATTTTTGGTAAAAGTTTTTTGTAAATTCAAATATCTTGAATACTATATAAGGTATTGACTTGAAACTCAAAATACATGTTTACCATCAACATCTACACCTTAGGAAACAATCCCCATAACTCTGTTTTGATTTTTGACAGATTTATATCCCTTTTTAACTTAGAATTTTTGGTAAAAGATTTTATAATTTCAAATATCTTGAATACTATCAAAAGTATTGACTTGAAACTCAAAGTATATGTCAACCATCAACATCTACACCTGAGAAAACAATCTCCATAACTCTGTTTTGATTTTTGATAGATTTGTGTCCCTTTTTAACTTTGAATTTTTTGTTAAAGATAGAATACTATCGAACGTATTGACTTGAAACTTAAAATGTATGTTTACTGTCAACATCTTCACCAATGTTTTTGATTTTTGACATATTTATGCCCTTTTTAACTTAGAATTTTGTCACAGTTTTGTCAGACTGATATGGAAATACTCAAAATGGCTTTCTTTGGAAATGTCATAGAATAATTATGCAGCATGCAGCGGTCATGCTTTTTTAATTCTATACATACCAATTTTGAAAAGTTACAAAATTATTCATGATCAATATACAAGGTCATGTATTTCTTTGAAATTATCCCCCCATCCTCCCTCCAGTTGGCTTGCAGAATCCAGAGTAAGGCTTTGAATGCAATGTACATTTACAAAGGTCTTTGAACAAGTTTCATATCTTTGACCTTAATTCTTATAGACAATTACACAGTACTCCTGTTCTTAGACAAAAACCCCATTTTACCAACAAGCTTTCGAATAGTCGAGCGTGCTGTCATGTGACAGCTCTTGTTATGATTCAACTTTCCTAGTTTATACTTAATAGTTAGCAGAATTTTGTTTTGCTATTATACTGATAAAAGTTTTGTTTTATTAGCAAACACCCACAATAGTCGAGCGTGCTGTCTTATGGACAGCTCTTGTTTAATAGATTAACGTCAACATTTTGTTTTCAACTAATAAATCGAGAAAACTATTTTGATTTACGATCTTAAGTTAGTTCTAATTATAGACTTGTTCTTAAAACTACCCTTAAGAAAACGTTTCATGAAAAAGCTAGGATAGCATGCTTGTGAATTTCTACCTCATTTAAGATGTAATTAGATGGAGCATTTGTGTTCTCATTTTTGGAGGCAAGTTTTAATCGTCAATGAAAATAATATCGTCCATATTTGACTAGTTTGTAGGTCATGTGCATGCGTAGATCTAGATCGTTTCGATACATTTCTTCCACATTTAAGAATGAAAAATATCTTTTCCTTTTGATAGAAACAAACAGAAACAGAAGTTGGTGTCATTTGCATATAAAAACTTGTCATAACTGCTGAATTTTAATACTTTATTCAAATATTTCATAACATTACACGGACTTCGCTCTATACGTTATTAACAAGATGGCGGTTGTTTTCACCTCGGACAGCGTTGCTATGCCTGAGCAGGTGCGCGCAACGGTAAATGCCCGGATGTCTGACCTGATCAATAGAGTTGAATGTTTTATATACAAGGAACTGATATTTATAACTCGTCTATAAGGATGCGTCATGGCATTTGCAGGAAAGCTATAATCTGTATGATATCTGGCTGATATCATAATAAGTAACTTTGATATTGGTTGTATGTTTCAGTTCCACCTTTGTACCTACTTATGGTCTGGTTGTTCATACAGTACCTACTTACAGTCTGGTTGTTCATACAGTACCGACTTGCAGTCTGGTTGTTCATACCTACTTTCAAACTGGTTGTATACACTGATAATCTGGTGATCTTAATCTACGAGATGAACAGTTGAAGTTTATTGTTCTATATTGAACAATACAAATGTATCAAGTGTTACATGTATATTTTAAAGTTGGAATATTAGAACTTTATACAGAAAAGAGGAACATATTAAATAGTGACTGAAGAACTAATCAGTGTTTTGTTTATTAGCTAATATTATCTTGAGTTAAATCAATCTGTGGAGAATCGAACCTGTAAAAAGAGACTGCCAGATTTGGCGCCCAACGTGTTAGATTATTTTCTCAAGTTAATTTAAGTTTGAAATTTTTTACATGAAAGATTCCGGTTTATTACTATAAAGTAATTTGACATTTGTCAGCCAGGAGAGGAGAGTCGTTGTCTACAAGATCCGGAGAGGAACATTGTATGTACAGAACTGTCAGTGATAGTGACATTGTGGTAATAGAGGACATTGTGGCATAGTGGTACCATTTGTGCAGAAAGAAGTGTAGTATAGTCAACAGTGGTGAGTTGTAACATGTACATGTTTGCCTGGATCACTATATTTTTGTGCAATTTTGCATTCAAGTAAGACTATTTACTATTTATTGTAAGTAATTTACAGGAATATAGTAAGATATTTGCCTGTGTAGATAAAGCAAGTTACTTTATTATTTTTTCATGTACTGGTAACTGAGTTCTACAGTAAATGTTGTAAACTATATTGTTTGCAAGGTGACTTTAAGTTGGCAGTTACAGGAAATCACCTCAGTCAGAAAATACTGAAGTGTTAGTATGAGCTGTAAATTGACTGACCAGATTTAGGATTTTTGCATATTTTAAGGCAGTGATCCAGAAATTATTTTATTTTTAAGTGCGGACAATTGTAAAGTGTGTGAAAAAGAGATGAAGCACTTCACTAATTTAACAAGAAATTAATTTGGTGGGGGTATTTCTTGCATGATAATCTCTTTTTATGCCCCCGAAGGGTGGCATATTAAAATCGCACCGTCTGTCCGTCTGTCCGTCCGTCCGTGCGTCCCCACTTACAAATTCGTGTCCGGACTGTAACTTTGTCATGCATTGAAGGATTTTAAAATAACTTGGCACACATGTCTAGCACATCAAGACGACGTGTCGCGTGCAAGACCCACATCCCTACCTCAAAGGTGAAGGTCACACTTGGAGTATGAAGGTTATGGAATCCTCTGTATATGCACACATTCGTGTCCGGACTGTAACTTTGTCATGCATTGAAGGATTTTAAAATAACTTGGCACACATGTCTAGCACATCAAGACGACGTGTCGCGTGCAAGACCCACGTCCCTAGCTCAAAGGTCAAGGTCATACTTAGAGTTTGAAGGTAATGGATTCCTCTATATAAGCATATATGCACACATTCGTGTCCGGACTGTAACTTTGTCATGCATTGAAGGATTTTAAAATAACTTGGCACAAATGTCTAGCACATCAAGACGACGTGTCGCGTGCAAGACCCACGTCCCTAGCTCAAAGGTCAAGGTCATACTTAGAGTTTGAAGGTAATGGATTCCTCTATATAAGCATATATGCACACATTCGTGTCCGGACTGTAACTTTGTCATGCCTTGAAGGATTTTAAAATAATTTGGCACAAATGTCTAGCACATCAAGACGACGTGTCGCGTGCAAGACCCACATCCCTACCACAAAGGTCAAGGTCACACTTAGAGTTTATAGGTAATGGAATCCTGTATATATGCATACATTTTTGTCCGGACTATAACTTTATTATGCTTTGAAGGATTTTAAAATAACTTGGCACAAATGTCTAGCACATCAAGCGGATGTGTCGTGTGCAAGACCCAAGTCCCTACCTCAAAGGTCAAGGTCACACTTAGTGTTTAAAGTAATGGAATACTGTATGCATGATTACTCTGTCATGCATGGAAGGATTTTAAAATTACATAGCACATTTATTGAGCACATGGAGAGGACACAGACTGTGAGGCACCTCTTTCGGGGGCATTCGTCACTTGTGAGGGACAGCTCTTGTTATTAATATCATACCATTCTTGTCATTATCTATTCTCTGTCTTCAGTAAATGGCAGTAGATTGTTGACCCTTCTGTTCATTTGACATATTTGTGAATTTTTGCAGCAGTCCAGTTGGAAAGAGTCGTGTGTTTACATTCTTGGATGTGGTGATCTGTCATTGGTTTAGTGTTCGGCGGGAAATGTTTGAAGGCTTTCACTGGTTCTGTCGAGATTTCTTTTGAAGACATATGTCAAGGTAGAGTTTCACTAGTTGTCAGTTGTGATCAGTGTTGAAAGCTGTTTCACATTATTATTTTTAGGTCATTATACATGCTATGATTTTGTAGGGATAGAGAGAACAGGAAAAAGAAAGATACAGATTACAGATGCAGCACAGATGCAAAGCGTTGTTTTTATACCCCCAAAACGAAGTTTAGGGGGGTATATAGGAGTCACCCGGTGGTTGGTCGGTCGGTCGGTCGGTCTGTTGCATTTTCCTTGTCCGGAGCATAACTTGAAAACTACTTGTTGGAATTCAATACAACTTCATACAATGATCAAGCACATTGAGAGGAAGTGCAGTGCACAAGAACTATAACTCCATTTTGACTAATTACAGAGTTATTGCCCTTTGTTAGTTTTCCTTGTCCGGAGCATAACTTAAAAATTACTGGTTGGAATTCAATAAAACTTCATACAATGGTCAAGCACATTGAGAG